>LGRX02027077.1:0-23153 GCA_001247695.2 Cymbomonas tetramitiformis
GAGCCATAGGGAGAAGTGAACGCCGTCTTTTCAACATCCTCAGACGCCATAGCCATCTGCCAGAATCCATCGACCGCATCGAAGGAGGAGAAGTACTTGGCCCCATGCATGGAGTCGAACAACTGCTGAATGTCGGGAAGTGGATATTTGTCCTTGACAGTCACGCTGTTGATGGCTCGGAAGTCGCAGACCATTCTGAGTACTTCAGGTTTCCCAGGCTTGGGAACCATCAGCACTGGTGCAGCGAACGGACTTGAGGAAGGCCCGATGTAGCCCTTGCTCAGGAGTTCATCCAGGCGTTCCCGCAGTTGAGTCAGCTCCACCATGGACATCTTATAGGGTCTCTTAGCGGGCGCGATGCCATTCCATCCCTCTTGCAGTCTCACATGGGCCACTTCATCTTTTCGCAGGGCGTCAAAGTTGGGCAGCGCTTCGCGAATTACTCGAGGTGAAAAGGACTCGATCAGCTTCTGAAACTTCTTTCTCCACTCGGGGGAGATTGAAGGGGCCTCCAAATTCTCGCTGGTGGCCACCGCTGATAACATCGAAGTCCCTACCAGAGGTGTCGCATAGGCCACTAAGATGTCGGGGGGTGTCGCGGCACTGTCCATTCCCGCATATCTGCGCCGATAGGCTTTGATCTCCTTGGTCGCTTGAGCCGCTGATAACATTACCATCGGTTCCAGAGCCATCGCGGTTCTCTCGCCTTTGCGTGTAGGGCTACGCCCTGGCGAACATCCCCGTATCCGCACGGATTTGCCATGCTGGCGAAACTTGACTGATCCCCACCCATCATAGTCCAGCGTGACCGGCGAGAGGTGTCTCAACCACCTTCCTCCGAGTACAATGTCCACCTTGATGCCCAAAGGAAGTACTCGCATCTTGATGACCTCGGAGTAAGTCCCCTCGGAAGTCTCGGCGGTCAGCTTGCCGTAAGCGACTTGCGCAGAGGTCTGCACTGACCCATCCGCGAGGGTAACGTTCAGCGGCGTCCCATTAGCGCGAACCGTGAGGTTCAATCTCTTGACGCACTCACTGGAGATGAATTCATCTGAGGCACCAGAATCCACCAGCACGCGCACTCGCTGTCCTTTCAGCAAGGCCCAGAACACCAATAGCAGCGTTCCCTCTTTGTCCCGAACCGCAGTCAGCTGGCTGTCCTGGTTCCACATTACTTGACCATCGCGTCGCAGATGTGCACAGATGGCTGCTCGCACTGGGTGATGCAAAGGTACGCGCTGCTTAGACCGGATAGGTCTTGTGCGCGGTGGTGCAGGCTGCGAACGAAGATCCGGACCAAAGTACCATCCACCTTCCAGGTCGCGATCTGCTTGTAGCTGCCGCTCCTTAGCGCGTCGCTCTTGTCCCTGAGCGCGTCGTCTGGCGCGGCGCTGCGTGCGGCTTTCCAGAGGGTAAGAGCGAAGAGGTTGGATGGACATCTTCTCCTCCTCTTCCTCCCCAGCGCTGTCTTCTGGTTCGGACTTTTGAGTGAACGAGGGGGGTTCTTCTTCCCGCGGTGCCGCCTCGGCGTTGGTGACGTTCGCTGGTGCTGCCACTGCTTCATTACCTTCCAGGATCGGCCGCAGACGATGGCGTTGCTGTTTCTGAATGGTCAGTAGCAGTTCCAGGTGGGTTTCCTCCTGGATGGTTTTCAGGGGAGTCGGCTCCACTCCTTCTGTCACCGTTGTCAGCACACTTGGGTTGTTCTCCGATCTGGCGGCGGCCAGCTGTCGCTCCATCAACTGCTGCGTGAAGTTGAGCGACCGCTGGGAGTCCTCGAGGTCAGAAATGTCCCCAGAAGTTGCGGGCTGAGAACTGGATGGAGATAAGGTCAAATCCAGAGTTGTCGCGGGATTCGCATCCGATGGTTCCGCTGAGTCCAGGGAGAGTGAATCACCACTTGCTGTTGAGGGTAGAGCCAGGTGAGCAGCCTCCTCCGCTGCTTCCCTTTCTCGCTGGTTCCATTGGTGCACCCTGTATAGACTGCACCATGCGTCTGGAATTCCTACATCTCCACCACAACCTGGGATAGTACCGCACTCGGTCTCCAGAGATAGCTGAACTGCTCCTTCGGTTATCGTTAGGTCAGGGGTGACCTTCCCATGCCATCTCTACCAGCGGCGGCGATATCTGCGCCACCCTTCTGGTACCCATGCATTTCTCCATTTCTCATTCTCCTTTACCAGCGCTGCCGCGGCCATGTGCTCCGGGTGCGTCATCTCTCTCCAAGCACGGGTGCGATCCGCCAGTGACTCTGCTCGAAGTCCTGGTGGTTCATCTCCCAGCCTCGTAACCTCTGCCTCATGCTGCAGTCGGTCTCGTACCGTCTTCGGAGTTCTGCTGCGAGGTTTTCCAGAGCGCTTGCGCGCTGCACTCGTAGTGCTCTCTGCGCTTAAGGACGCCCTCTCTGCCAAGGCTGGACACGCTGCTGGTCGAGACGTCGAAGGAAACACCTCAGGTCGAAGTTTAAAAGGTGGGGGTTCTGAAGCTGGGCCAGTTTTTGAAGTTCCACCCCCTTCCTCCCCACTGTCGTCCAGAGGGTGTGAAACCGCGGGCAGCGTTACATCCTGAATCCGCTGCCTCAAGGCTCGCATACGCTCCACCGGAGCTTTTCTCGGTACCCGCGGTCGAGGAGTGTTCCGCCAGGGGGTGTTGAGTGGGGTGAAGGTCCACTGGGTCTCCTCTTCCTGACCCTCATCCTCATCCAGTGCTGCCAGTACTGATGCCTCAGGGTTAGGGTTAGGGTTAGGGTTAGGGTTAGGGTTAGGGTTAGGGTCTGTGGGGTCAACGCGGGGCGTTTCGCCACGCTCGCGTTGTGGAGCCCGACGGCGATCACCAGTTCCAAGGGAGCGATCTACACTGAACATAACGGGAGGCTTGGAGCGCTCAGGCGACGAAGTGGGTGACCTTCGTGGCGACCGCTGATGGCGCCGGGACACTAAGTGATGTTCTCGCCGGCCCTGCTCAGTGGAAAGGTTCGCTGTGTAAACAGCGGTACTGGTCAACGAGGGTTCATCCCGTAGGGTTCTGGTTCTGTCGAGATGGCGTTGTCGCCTCTGATCGGCAGACCAGGTGAATCCGTACCCTCGAGCGGCCAGAGGATTGGGGGGTGGCGGAGGCTCTTTCTGGATATTCCCCCGGTTGTGGGCGAAGGCTGTACTCCTTGCCCAGGGGCGGTTACCCATACCGCCCTGTCGCCGGCGTCCCGCCGGCAGGAAGACACTCAGTCCTCCTCCTCCGCAGATTGCTGACCCGAGGAGGACGCTGTGGCCGATTCCTCGTTCTGAAAATACTCCAGCGCTTCCGCTTCATCTTCCAAATCCTCCCATTCTGTTTCCAGCGCTGCGATATGAGATTCATTTGCAGCGCGGCGGCGTGCCAAACGAGCTGGGGCGTCAGCAATCCAGGCTCGTTTCTTGGCCTCGTCGGGACAGTTAGCCCATAAATGGGAGTCAGAGTTGCAGACGTAACATCGGCGTGGCGGCCTGGTCAATCCCGCCGGGCTGGGCGGCACGGCGTGCTGCACCCTGAGGTCGGCGGGGTCGGGGTCAGTAGCATCTTCCTCCCCAGCGTCCTGCACGGCGTTAAGTCTGGAGGACGAGCGACCATTCCTCCAGGCAGGACTTCGGTTCGCAGGTGCTGAGACGGGAGAGGTTCGTGCTGCGGTCAGAGCTTCACTGCGCTCCAATTTGGTGGCCACAGTGATGATATGCTGCAGCGCGGTGGATCCGGGATGATTGCTTTCCCAATCCGCTGGACTTTGCAGATCCAACCGATCCTCAATAAGGCGATCCATGACAGCTTGCTTCAGTCGCAGTCCAGACCAGAACTGATATAATAGCTGCTGTTGGCTGATGGCGTGGCAGTTGGGCATGGCGTCTGCCAATAACCGGACTACCTCGTGCCAGGATACCAGACGAGTAGCGAACAAACGCGCAGTCTCTTCTCGTCGCTGCGCCATGCGCATCACTGTCCCCGCTAGTCCTACCAGCGCGATGTCATCCAGTACGCTCCTGGCTACGTCGGCCAGGAAAGGCGCCAAAGTGGCGTAACGCCGGTTCCAGGCCTCCGAGTTCATCATCCCACCTTGCTTGAGAAAAGTTAGGGATCGCGGCTGTAGTTTGCGTTGAGCCACTTCCTTCAAGATCTCCGGCATGGTGATCATGGTTAGGTCCAGGCGATAAGCACTCATGCGACCCAGGGCGAAGGTGACTACGCCCATTGACAGAAAATTGACCAGCGCTTCAGAAAAAGGTGGAAGCGCGGCAATATCTGCGTCCGTGGTGATTAGGTCAGCGGAGGAGGGGTACATAGGAATGTCTCTGATCAGCTTGAGCACATCAGCCACTGTCTTGGATTCTCGGTAGACATCACTTGGGGAAGCCGCTCCCTTAAGATCGTGGTGCCCTGGGAATTGAGAAAGGCGCTGGTCTACTGGCAGGAGTCCCGGGGCCGCTGGCAAGGAATTTCCAGGCGATCTGTACTCTGCTGCGCTGGGAACACCAGAGGGAAACCGATTGACGCCCAGTCTAGCCGGGACTGTGGCGGGAGTTGGTTGGTTGCCCGCCGCCATTCCTCTAAACAAGTACGCCTCGGAAGATGAAAATGCTGCCCAGATTTGGAGTCCCAGGGGGTCAAATTCTGTCAGCTCGGACTCTAAGGCATTTTCCGCGATGGTTACCCATGAGTACAAGGGCAGGCGTCTCTGCTGAGTTCCAGTACGGCTTTCCGCGCAACGCCGCGCTTCATCCACTTGCGTTTTCTCCACTTCCAGAGTGAAAGCGTCACTGTCCTCAATCTCAGTCAGGCGCACAGGAGTATGCACTGACCCATGCTGCGCCAGGTCTTGGATGTCCACTCCGATGTGCCGCATAGTCATCCAAATCCGATTGGTATCGGTTATGAAGTGACTGGCGCTTCCAGGCATGGTTGGCAGTCGGTAAGAGTATTGTGCCTCAGCGCCGTGGCGGACAGTAACTGCGGAGGAAGAGGACAGGTGATTTCTCAACCAGAAGGAGGCTCCTTCTAAAGTCCATAACAACACCTCTAGACGCCGGTGTCGTGGTTCACCATTGTCTGAAGGCGGGGGCGAGTTTCCTGGTGACGGTTGATCAGGCTCAGCGGAGTCAGAGGGCGATGAGCCGGTAGCCGGTGGATCTGGCTGAAATGGTGCCGGCGCCGGATGAGCCGGTGCCGGAGCTGGCTGGGCCGGTGCTGGAGCCGGTTGAGCCGGTGCGGGAACCGGTTGAGCCGGTGCTGGTACCAGCCAGGGACCTGATCCAGCTGCTGGCGCCGGTGCACCTGGTAAACCGCTCGCCCATCCTAAGGTGTGCTGGTAGGGCGTCATAGGTGGAGCGCCCACTGCTGGTAGAACCGAAGTCAGATGCGGATAGTGTTGGAGCACTTGCTGATGCAGATTTTGCATGTACTCTGATACCTCTAACATCATCTGATTCTGCATTAGGGATTGATGCTGATGGTTCAGTGCGGGGACAGAGGCATCTGAGGGCGTTCTGGCTGAGGCGGGGTCAGAGAAGAGTGCTCTGCGCTGTTCTGCCAGGCGCTGCTGGTTATGTTCCCATCGCTGATGGCGCCTCTCCCGGCGAGAAAGCTGGTTCACTGAGTCTTGGTTCAGAGGTAAGTTTCTGACTGGAATTCTGCTGAGGACATCTGCTTGAGCAGGGGGTTCGATGACTGGAAGAGGAGGCGGCTGGTAGGCTGCGAGTCCAACGCCACGCCCGAGTGCGAGGTCGGCGTAACTGACTGAGCTGACTGTACTGACTGGCTGCTCCGTAGTTGTTGAGGTCAGCGAGGTAGTCAAAGGTCTGGACTCGCGTTTCAACAGGGACTCGGGCATATCCGTAGTTGTTGAGGTCAGCGAGGTAGTCAAAGGTCTGGACTCGCGGTTCAACAGGGACTCGGGCATATCCGTAGTTGTTGAGGTCAGCGAGGTAGTCAAAGGTCTGGACTCGCAGTTCAACAGGGACTCGAGCATATCCGTAACCGTAGCTGCCTCCGTAGTCGCCTGAGTCAGTGAGGGCGTCAGTGAAGTTGCCTCGCTGTCTATCTCGGACTCGAAAGTCACCGATAACCTTGCTTGCCATAGAGTCACCGATCACCTTAGGTTCCGTAACGGTATCGGTAATCGGTGAGGTCAGCGAATGCCCAGAACATGCTATGCTTATGTGGCGTGGGCCACCTGTCACGCCGGAGCCACCTGTCCTCCCCGCTGCCCCCACCTCCCCGTTGCTTGTTGAGGAGGGAGTTGGATGCATTGAGTGTGCCATGAGTTCGCCAGCCATGCTTTGGTGCGTGTCCTCTGACCTCCCTGCTGCCCCCACACCCCCTTGGTTAGGGCGCGGAGTCCAGGCGAGATTCTCACCCGGCTGCTGGCGCTTTCGCCAGTTGGCCACATCAGAGCGGGAAGGAAATTGACGAAGTCCTGGTTTCTGCTCATTCGCCTCATTCTGCATGTCCTGCTCACATGCTGCAATTTTGATCTCGGTCATTTCGCGCACGGCGATCGGGTCGCGAGGTGGTCGGTCAGCCGGTAGAGGTTGTCCCACAGAGGCTGCTCCCGCGGACTCAGCCTGAAGCGCGTTCTCGCTGAATGGCGTGGGCAGCTGGCCGTGCGGGGAGGTCATCACCGTAGCTCCAGACCAAGTGTGTGGAGTCCTGTAGGGGTTCAAAGGACTTCGCGGTCTTGGAGCTGGAGGACTCATGTCGCGCGTCCGTGGTGGGCTCCTGCGGCGCGGCGGTGGCGGGGTCCGGTCTCGAGTCCGAAGCGGGCTGCGCTGGCGCGGAGCTGGAGGGCTCAGGTCGCGGCTTCCTGGCAATCGCAGGATGCCAGGGGAAGGAGAGGTCAAGTTGACATACCGCTGGGGAGTCGCCCTCATGTTTCGCCCTGCACCAGGGGTGTCAACAGTCAGCACCCTTGGTGACGCCGCTCTTGCGTGACGCAGGGGCGGATTAGGGCGCGGTTTAGGTACCGTTACAGCCTCCTCCAGGGAAGGTGTCACACAAGCGGTTCCAGAGTCCAGAGCCAGAGGAGTCACGCTGTTAAACTCAGTAGCATCGGCTGACAGGGTCGACTTCTTCTTGGGAATCTGGAAGCTTGGCGCACCTGCTGCTGTCGCAGCCGGTGGCGGCTGACCCGGAGAGGGCGCCTTGTAGGTGCCCTTCGCCCCCTTGCCAGTGGTCCCAGTGGCTGCGGCACCTCTCGTGCTGCGCTGGCTGGCCTGTCGTCCCCTTGTACGCCGAGGAGTCGACGTAGGCGACGTTGGAGGTGAGCGTCCCGTGTTAGCGTTTTGCATCATGTCGAAATTAAGAGTGACAAAGTGCAAATCTGACCGTTGGGGAAGTCAAATCTGTCCAATTTGGCAAAACCCCCCAGAACACTCAGAAAAATATTTCCTTGTAGCAGTGGAAGTCGTGGTGAATAACGAAATATGCTTTCCAGAGTGAAATGCAAGTTTTGGTGGCCAAATTTCAAAAATGGAGTGTCGATCGGCAGTTTGGCTAATTTCATCTTGGCGGCCATCCCGGAGCAATCCAGACTAATTGGCCAGGACCCAGTATTGGAGACTATTTTTTTCCTTCAAAGGATATAAAAAAATGGAAAACTATCCTTCTGGGCTCCCGTTTCCTTCTATGTAGTCTGCTGGGCTCAATTTTGTCTAATTTTTGCTCTGCCGTGCCGGTTGGCCATCCGAATTTAAAATGTAGCGATCTATGAGGACCCAGGTCTCGGGGCCAGGTTCCAAACGACAAAAACTATCAAGAAACGTCTAGAATTTTTGTGCCTACGTTAAAACGGTCTCCGAGGTCCTCTTTTTCTCAATCTGCCACTGATCCACTTTTCACTCTCCGTTCGGGTCAATCTGGCTGTTAATCCCGGTAGATCTGAGTTGCTGGCGGCTTCTTTTCCCACTTTCTGACTACTTTGCAGCATAACAGTTTTGAAAAATCGCCTGTTTGCATGCAGGGTGAAAGTCAGGGGGCAAAAAGGGCGCAGAGCAATACCACTTCCAAGTGAAGACTTCTTGAGCACGTGACTGTATCCGAGCCTGAGCTCAAGGGTCAGTCAGAGGTAAATCTTGCTTCAATCTTGGGGCACAGGTCCGTAGTCGGCAATTTTGCAGTGTACAAAATTGCAATGTTCTAGATAAACAGTTGAACAAGGCTACATTTCAAGCAATTGCAATATCTTTATGGCAGGAAAGATTGACCAGTAAATTAACAGGTTGAGCAACAGCTCCTCCAAATAGTTACTTCAAGTTAGAACAGCCTCCAAATGGGCAATATTCAAGTCTTATACTTTCAAGGCGCGCAGTTCATATTCTCGAATCGATCTGTCCCATGTCGGCTGGCATATCATCATCTGCCACCTATACAAATCCTAATCAGAGAATCTGCATTTGGACAATCCTAATCAAGACAGTTGATTTCATTGTCCCTTGCTGATCTTTGCTTTCTTCCTACGAGGAGCCACGTCAAGCCCTTCTTCTTCATCACAGTCACTTCTTATGGAATACTTCAATTGAGTTATATACTCATGTGTCCAACATCTCGGATATTTCCTAGGTTGCCTCTTCGTCTCTTCAGACACCCCAGCCTTATTCTCACCCATTGAAGTCAATCCAGTATCTGACCCATAAGGTTTCTTCGGTGGTGCATGAATAGTCTCCACCACAGAGGCTGGGGCATCCTCAGATATGGCCTCAGACTTCTGCTCGGTAATAGGCTGATCATCGGGCTGAACAGGTGAGGTCGGGGAGGTGCCCTTTGGTACCCAGTGAAGTTCACCCTTCTCATCCATGATCAATTGCAGTCCCAGTCTCTTCAACCTTCGAGCTTCAGCTTGTTCTTCAGCATCGTCAGCTACCAAGTCATCGAACTCGCTGACGTCATCCTCGGTGTCATCATATTCAGGCGAAGTTGGCTCCCATTTCGGACTGGCAGTGTCCATGTCATGTATGACACCTGCGTCATCTTTGTCATCCGAATCTGGTAGCTTCTCCTTACTGTTAGTGACACCTGCGTCATCATTGTCATCAGAATCTGGTAACTTCTCCTTACTCCAGGACACAGCGCCTGTACCCGAATCTTCACTGTTCGTAGACGCTGAGTGTGTAGGCTTACGCCCCTGGTATGGAATTCCATGATATTCGTCATCGTCAATCACAATCGTCGGATTCCAGTACGCGATCCCAACGCGGCTAATCGGTAATGAGAATGGCGCTACCGGCGCCTTCAACCGAGTGGCGTCTTCTAGAAACCAGCCGCCGCCCCTATTACGCTCCCAGCGGCGTAGCGCACCAGAAGGGTGTACGATAATATGCTGCCAGCTATAATCAAGTCCAGGCTTTCGCTCCCCATAGTACGAAGTCAATGGCTCGTGAGTCCCCTTCCGAGCCCATTGCCATCTCACTGCCCCAGTATGCATAAATACAATATGCCAATCGAATGGCTTGGCCGGGCTATTGTTCCCTGGCACAGTGTGAAATAGAAACATCTTGTCTCTTTCGCGCTGAGTTTTGCTGTGAAAGCAGTGCAACCCTCAGTTGCCAATTTGAGTTCCCTTTAGCGAGGGTTTCCAAGCGACGAACAAAATCTTACCTCGGGCCCTTATTTCATTCGCTTGATATATTTTCGCAAGGAAGCTGCGTTTAAGAACGCAGTGAACGAAATCATTTCCTGCTGCTGCTGCATCTTTGACCGCAATTTTTGAAATTATCTCTGCATAGAATTCGATTTTATTTCTGCCTCCGTCGGCGCATTCTGCATTCAAATTCACCGATGACCATAACGAACAGACCGGGTGATGATGATGCATGTTTTTCTTCACTCGACTGTCAATGTCACTGAGCGAATGTTTTCCGCATGAACGGCGCATTGCGCCCGATGGGCATCATTTCGATCTCCAATCACGGGACGGCGCTTTGGTTCTTCGAGCCAAGATGCTGCCCGATGCGACATTCGTCATTTGTCGAATAGTGGACGACGATAGACGAATTTCGGCAGATCCCAAATTGCATCGGTGGTCGGAAATTATGTAATATTTATATTTCCACGATGATCCGCATGACTTATCCATTTGCAGCTCATCGTATAACTGTAGTATGATAACGGCCGAATAGTGTATATGCTAATTTATAGGATACTGGACGGACAACAGAAGAAGTACAGCCGATTTCAAATTGCATCAGGCCACGGAATTTATACACTAGTTATATATTCGCGATGATTCGCAAGACTTACCGATTTGCTGCCTGCTGTACTATTGTCGTAGGATAACGGCCGAATCTTGGATACGACGATTTATAGCACGAGCTCGTTCCCCGTATTTCCTTCATGTGCAACGCGAGTCACAAAAATATGAATTATATATTACACTCGTTTCAATACGGTCGAATCCGAAAAGTGAAAATATATAAGAACGCCACGATACTCACCGATCGGTTCCGGAAAGCGCGTCCAGTGATAATTTAGTATACTCGACTGATATCGTAAACCTGGTGGATGACGTCACTCCTGAATTCTGATACGAAAAACACGTTTCATGTCATTTATACAGTCTGACGTCACTCGTGTATAATGATTCAAAAATGACTTGTCGCGAGGATTATGTTCCTAAAATGCACCCGAATCGGGTTGTGTCCCATATACTGGAGTGACACGATTCGAATAAATATGTTAAAAAACTGCACACTCAAAAAACCCGGATGCAGATGTGATGTCGTGGCAACCAACCTTGTCCGCTCGTACCGGGGGTTGTATGGAATGTGGCCACGTCATAGGCACGGGTCATATTGTCCTTATACTATTACATCTGAGGAAATCTATTACCCATCTTGTGAGTTTAGACAGCGTTGTACTGATTGCAACGCTTTTTCTGATGATTTATATATCACAGATTATACCAAATGTGGTGATCAGTCCAGTGCAAAAATTTGTCACCGGAATGTACAGGGATTGTGAATGATTGCAATCCAGCCGGAGGAATAATCTCAACAGCTGTTCTGTACTAATGAATTCATCGGAGTTATTGTCAGGGATATGACCGATGACACATGTGTCATACATGTCATACGTGGCATACCTGTCATGCATGTCATACCATGTCATGTCATGTCATGTCATGCCATGTCATGTCATATGTTATAATGACATACAGTCGTCGAGTATCGTCAGTACGGTCGACTATGACATGTACAGTCATAATATCTGCCATCCACTCACCATGAGTGACATCTGTCATCGAGAGGCTGAGTACAGCATCTCGATGATGAAGCAAGACAAGTTCTTGAAGAACAAACTGTTCTGAGAGGACGCGTCTTCGCTTCAAGCATGAATTGAACAACATACGGGTATCAACAGGCTAATTCGACCAGCCGATACTGTTAGTTCACCAAATGTTCTCGGGTTCACAACCCGATAGTGGTAACGCTTATGAAGCGTGAGGACATTGAGGTATATGAGGAGCATTGTGCTCAAGCAGATGATTCTGGACACCAGAGACTGCACTCATACCCACTAAATACTTGTTGCGCGTTGCTACAGTTCAATAGCAGCCGCAAAGTCTGAAAGGTTGAATATCAACCTTGACAGTGGTTATCCTCCGTCCACGCGACGAACGAGGACATACAAGTGTGTGCAGCAGTAGATATATTGTATATAGATTGTATACTGTGTGTGTGACAGATTCGCGCATACATACCGGCGACAGCGCTCGCACATATACGATCATCTACAAGCGAATGATAGCATTCGCTACAATATCGTCAGCAAACGGAGTGCGCGAGGAATCATCATCGCGAACGCATTCGCAGCTGATAGCATTCGCAGTAACATCGTCAGCAAATAATCAGCGACAAGGTGTGCGCACTGCGCACGGATCGCACATACATGCTGTCACCATTTCGCAGGGTTGGTACGATATGCGACATACGGACGCGCGACGAAAAATCATCATCAGTATGTGTGATTCGCATCAGCTTCGGCAGGACGCACGGAGTTTTGTTATACGCGCGATGGCATTCATACCATGCGACACACACCGGCGACAGCGATGTTCGCTATCCGCACTAATCGTTCAGTGCAGCGCACGCACATGATAAGTTCGTTATTTGCAGATGACTTGCAAAAATCGCTCATCGACGCGCACATACGATGATTTAGCTCGTCAGGAGATGCGCACCTGCTATGATTTCATCATGCGCAGGGGACGCGCGATGAGGGCGCATGATCCGTAATACATCAACATGCAGCGCGCCATTCAATATGTGTTACGCGCACATATAGCATGCAAAAATGATGTTCGTTCAAATACTGGCAGATGTACATACAATGGACGCACAATATAACATCAGATGAACATTGATGCTGTGCAGTCATATGTGTATTGTACCATGCAGCATACATTATACATGCAGCATACACCATGCAGCACACTACAATTCGCCATATTATACTGCGACATGTGCACCATTCACACTATTATAATTATCAGTTTGGTCACAAATGTTTGGCATATATGCACACATATATACATCCAACTTGATCACGATAACAGTTGGCATAGTATGCATATATTAACAGTGTATCATGGAAGTATTGCAAGATTAAAAAGTAAGGACTTATCTTGAAATCACCATATAGTTATGTTGATCGACTTGGTGACTGTCTGTCCGCGCCTAACCGACCATAGGTTTGTACCCTATGGAACTGGGGGTTGATCGAGCAATACAACTATGTTACACTGTAAATAAATGCACATCTTACACACATACCAGATGTTGCATGATCAATATATCACATCGCATACCTGCTGCGCAAGTGTAAGCTATAAATGAACCCACTTGGTATAAGGTGCCAATCTTGATCATAAAGACAGTAATTAGCTCAGTATTTCCTGACGTAGGATTTGGGATGGAATACTGTTCTACTGTTGATCAAAGAAAGGAATACTCACCGGAGCCATTTGTGAAATATATCAATCAACTCGTCATTCATCATGATGAGATATGCAGGATTACAACTTACTAACCAAATTGATATACATCATATTAGCTACATGCTGTCCAGTGGTATACAGATCATCTTATATGATAAATCAATTTGCTTAAATGTACTAAATCAGCAAGTACCTGCATAATGCACAATCACTGACACTATGTTGACATTCACTGATTATATTCATTAAGTGAAATGATCAACTATAATATCAACCATGTATATGATAATGTAGATACCATCCAACAAACACATGTGCGTGTTGGATGTCAGTGATGGCGATAGTTATGGTAAACAGGATAAAACCACATGTTGTAGGGCTGGGTGGAGAATATCTCCAGACCCGAAGGCAGTATACGGTGTTCATAATGCAGCTGGTAACTGCTGAACACTGTCCATACCTTTACTATCGCTGGAGCAACACCAACTTCTACATTGCATTCTGACAATTGATAGAGTTCTGATCAGTTCAAATGCATGTAACTCTCTCAGATCAGTAATCATATTAACAGCTGATAGAGGTTATTATAGACACTGCTCTGATTCATTTATCAAGCTTTGTTCTAATTTACTTGGAATCTGAAGATATCACTTTGATACTCTTTCAGTGCACCGCCATATGCCCAAGTAGATGATAGGTTACTGACAAGTTATCACTTAAGTGACTGCACTTAAAGTTGATACACCTATATATATATATATATATATCATTGGGGTTGGTCTATTTATCATGGGTTTCAATCAGCAAAACCCAATGTACCAAAAATTGACCATACATATATCTTCACAAACAAACATGAAAAATGTCAAATTCCATTTCATGTATTCAGATGAGATGTATTACAGAGGTGTAACAGCTGTATACATTGTAGTATACCCCTAGTGCTCACGCACTCACTGACTTATAAGTCAAAAAGTGGTGAAAATGGGTAAAAATCTCACACGTATGATTTCAAAATGAAAATTCGGGTCTGATTTCTTTTGCTGATCCAATTTTTTACCTATTAAGGTATATGGGGAAAATATTTCAGCACTTGTAACACCATGTAACACCCTAATAATCACGTGCAAAAACTAGGGGGTGTAACGTACCTCTCAAGTATCACGTAGTAAACAGTGACATGCTAAATGCAGTTTTGCTTCATTCCTTCAGGAAATGTTCATACTGCTTAAATTTGATATAATTTAGTGTTACTGATACCATGTAGCACCCTAAAGTCATTGTAGGTGATGAGGGTCACAGTAACCCTACACACCCTAAAATGCCACTATATAATAGTGAATCACACTATATTTGGCATTTTGGTCATGCTGAAATCAGCACATTCATGACCAATATATCGGGCAACAACCCAATAACTGTACAGCTGCTTCCTATAAGGATTGCATGCTGCTTAATGAGGTAATAGGCACTTGACAACTGCCTATGGAATTCACACTTCCTTGAGGGGGGAAGAAGGTGGAACCATATATATACTTCACCTCATTTACATCAATGTACAAATATAATACATGTACAATATACAGATATATATATATCACACACACAAACATCCATTTTATATTCCGATATGGTGATTTCTGATGGATTGCTTTTGATAAAACCACTGCATCCACAAGTAACGTTGAAATCTGTACAACGTTAAACCCACCGTCACTAATAAAGTGTAAACTCGGATGGGAAACTACATCCCAATGACTATAAGTTGACTATTGCTCAGCATTTACATTTTCGAGCAGTTTTTGGAATGCTTAACTATATATATATAATATAACCTGATACCATGCTTAATTGCATATCTTTGGATCAGAAGATGATAGTTATATAATGTATATATATATCCCACCTGATACACTTTGGCACTATAGCCATACATAAGAGTGGGAAGGACAGGTGCATCGCTGCAGGACTGGTTGATATAAGCCCCTGTACTGAAGGCAGAATGTGGCACCCGAATAACAGCTGATAACTGTTGGGTGACCACCATGCAAAACCTTCCAGGCATAACTCCTTCGTCCTAGGATGCAAGTGAATTGTTCATAATATGTTGACATCACATAAAAGCATTCTGAGGATTCCCCTATATATTCATATGAGTTGTCATCACTGCAAATGACATGGGGTTCGAATCGTCGAAATGAGTATAACTCCGATGAATTCATAAGTACAGAACAGCTGCTGAGATTATTCCTCCGGCTGGATTGCAATCATTCACAATCCCTGTACATTCCGGTGACATATTTTGCACTGGACTGATCACCACATTTGGTATAATCTGTGATATATATAAATCATCAGAAAAAGCGTTGCAATCAGTACAATGCTGTCTAAACTCACGAAGATGAGTAATATATTTCCTCAGATGTAATAGTAGAAGGCACAATGTGACCTACGCTAAAATCGCGTATGCTCGGGCACTGTATTGTGACCTGCGCTACGATCGCGTATGCATGGACACAAAATGACCCGTGCCGATGACGTGGACACATTCAACACAACCCCCGGTACGAGCGGACAAGGTTGGCTGCCACATCATCACATCTGAAATCAATAAATCATTCAGAGAGAAGGTGTTGACATCAGTACAACACCATTATACATATAGTCATGAGGAGTTCAAAGAAGACACAGTCCCTCCGATTTTGACAACATGGTACACATATTACCATGCTCTCTGATTATATATTTGATATCCCACAGCATACGATGATGGTAATAACAAACCACTTCGCCGCTGGAGGGTAGTGTTGTATTTTGTACAGCACATGCATGGGCACGATGTGACCCACGCTTATGACGTGAATTCGGGCTGCATCCCAAAAACTGCGATGCACCTTCGGTGCAATGGGCTGCATCCCGAGAACTGCTGTCCAGCTTCATCGTAAGCTACCACGTCATCACATATGAGGTCGGACCTCTGTTGTATTTAAATGGCGCTTGACAACCGCCTAGCAATCTACACTTCCTTGAGGGGGGGAAGATGATAAGCTAAAAAATACAACTAAAACCCAAATAAATAATAAAGACAAATAATAAAGAATGCATAGAAGATAATGGTGTTGCTCCAGCGATAGAGTGAAAGGGGCATGGACAGTGTTCAACCGTGACCAGCTGTTTTGTGAACACTGTATACTGCCTTCGGGTCTGGAGATATTCTCCATCCAGCCCTTCAGCATGTGGATTGATTCTGTTCCCTTATCTATCGCCATCACTGACATCCAACACGCACATGTGTTTGTTGGATGGTATCTATGCATCATATATGTGATGTTGATTTATACACTTAGTGACTCAGCGTAATGTCAGCATACATAGTAATGTCAGTGACTTATGCACTGTGCAGGTACTTGCTGATTTAGTACACTTAAGCAAATTGATAGTGATTAATCATACAAGTTAGTCTGTATACCACTGGACAGCATATAGCAAGTATGATGCATATCAATATAGTTAGTATACTATTGTAATCCTGCACTTCTCATCATGATGGATGATGAGTTGAATGGTATATTTTCACAAGTGGCTCCGGTGTGTATTCCATCTTGATCCAACAGGAGAACAGTTATCCCATTCCAAATCCTCCGCCAGGGATAACTGAGCTAATTCCTGTCTTAATGACCAAGACTGGCACCTTATACCATTTGGATTTCAATATAGCCTACTTGCAAGTTCTAGCATGTATATGTGATATGCATGTTCCAGTGTAATATAGGTTTATTGCTGGATAAACCCCCGGTTCCATGGGGTACAAGCCCATGGTCAATTAGGCGCGGACAGATTGCCATCGAATCGATCAACAGAACTACACGATGGTTTACAGATAAGCCCTTACTTTTTAATCCTCTGCAAATACATCTATGTTGCGTTGTTGGTATATGCATGTGTATGCCAACCGTTATCGTGATCAGGCTGGTATGCATATGTGCATGTATGCTAGATTTATATGATCAGGTTAATTATTATCACAGTGTAATTGGGTGAACAAGTTACAGTATATGTAGCAAGTTGCAGAATGTGATAGTGAGTTGCAGTATGTGATAGTGATAAGTGGGATAAGTGGGATAGTGACAAAAGTTATCACGCTATCAATCATAGCATGTTGTTATAATGATGACAACATGATATATACTTATGCACAGCATGTGTATGTGATGATGATGGTATCGCGCACAATATTTCTGCAGCATGTATGTGTTTTGTTGATCTACACAGCATCATGCGTCCCTCTGCGCAGCATCATGCGTCCACATGCAAAGTATTGTGTGTCCATCTGATGCAAAATTGTATGAACATCTAAATCGCACATTATGTCTGCGCGTGATAAATATGTATGTCGCGCTGCATGCCGATGCACCACAAATCATGCGTCCCCTGCATAAGCTAAAATCATCGCACGTGTGCGTCGCACTGAACGATTCGTGCAGAATATTTGCGAACATCGCTATTGCACATCTTTTTCGCACAGTATGAATGCGCATGTCGCTGTCGCCGATATTTGTCGCATAGTACGAATGCGATTGCGCTGATAACGAAATTGTGTGCGTCCCTGTCGCACTTGATGCGAATCATATATACTGACGATCATTGTTCGTTCGCGCGCTTGATTCTCGCATACCGTACCAAACCTGCGATATTTAACAGCATACATGTACGATTCATTAACTCGTGCGCACACCTTGTCGCAATTTATTTATTGATGATATGCGGATAGCTGCGAATATGATCGCGCTGATGATATTGTTGCACACTCCGCCGTTCGCTGACGATATTGCAGCGAATGCTGTCGTATGAGTGAAGATATTCGAAATATATGTATGTGCGAGCTCTGTCGCACCGTATACAGATCTATATACAAAATATATCAAGTATGCTGCACACACTCGTGTTCTCGTTCTTCGCCTGAGCGGAGAGTACCTCTGTCACGGTCCTATACGGACTTGAATATGTGGCGCGGCTGCTATTGAACTTTAGCAAGCACGCGCAAGTATATGGTGGGGTATGAGTGCAGCAAACTGGTAGACCAGAAGTGCTCCCATGCACCCAATGCTCCTCATATACCTCCAATGCCTTCACGCGTCATACGCGTTACCACCATCGGGTTGTGAACCCGAGGGCATTGGGTGAACTACCCGCATCGGTTGGTCGATATAGCCATTGATGCTCGCATGCTGTTCATTTCATGCTTGAAGCGAAGACGCGTCTTCTCAGAACACTTCGGTTCTTCAAGACTTGTCTTGCTTCGCCATCTCGATGCCAATACCTGGCCTCTCGATCGACAGATGTCACTCACCTTAAGTGGATGACAGACATTATGACTGTACATGTCATAGTCGACCGTACTGACAATACTCGACGACTGTATGTCATTATGACATATGACATGACATGACATTACATGACATAGTATGACATGTATGACATGTATGACATGTATGACCGGTATGACATGTATGACACATGTGTCATCGGTCATATCCCTGACAATACCGCGCGTGCGGCTCCACAACGCTACCCCTTAAAAAAGGTGATAATAAGTAGAGACGCCATCGCGCGATCGATTCAGATTCGGGCGTTTGCACCACTGTAAATTCCGTGCCCGCGCGGAATGTTTTCACTTGCAACTCATTTCCAGAAATTTCAGCTTTTCCGAGGGCCGCAAAATGGCAGCGGCGTGTTGCGTCACCATCTGCGTTTTTTTGCAAGGGCATTCAGCGGTCATGGATAGTTCTTTTTTATTACCATGTGATTCAACAACAATGTTCAAAAGTGAGTTCAGAGGTCTGAGTCAAATCCTGCTCAGAAAAATTAGAAAAATTGTCATTTTGACCGAAATGAGGTCATCCGCCCAGCAGTCGCATCGGCCCGCACGCGGTTGTCAACCATTGGGGGTGACCTTAGCTTTGTTCCTGACTAAGTTTTGCACCGGTAGGCCCACAGACGCATATTGTGACGCCAATCAATCATGCATGGGTGCCTCACCGCCGAGGCCTCCTTTGGCCCGGCGCCATTCTTTCTTTCGCATTTGAGCGGGATCACGTACAGTAAGTGCCGGCCGTTAAGAAAACAGGAATTTCAGCGTCAACCAGCTTTTCGCTTATTTTCATAACAAGCTTATATATGGAGTGTTATGTGTTGAATATTGTGACGATGCGAAAAAGCGGGCTGGTTCGTTCTTAACGGTGAGAACTTACTGTATGTAAAGTTAGAAAACTTTACATACGTGACCCAGGAAGGTTATTTGAGCGTTTACACGCTTAAGTAACCTCCCAATATTGCTGTTTTAAAGCATCCCGCTCACCTCCGAAATGCGAAGCGCCTCAAGTCATCTTCGCATTTCGCTGGCGTTCCTCCGATTGAGAGTGCGTCACTTCGCAGGCGCAATGCCAACCCGTCAAAATATATATCTAATATGTCATGGTTATAACCGATGGCACAGGTGTCATACATGTCATATATGTCATACGTGTCATACCTGTCAGACATGTCATACCATGTCATGTCATGTCGAGTCATGTCGAGTCATGTCATATATTATAATGACAGACAGTCGACAGTACGGTCGACTATGACTGTACAGTAATCATCACCAACACGGGTGATAGTCAATAGCAATAAGAAACCAGCCAGCGTTTGGGGGGGGTCACAACTTGACGAAATTTGCTGGCTAGCTTTAATTTCTTAAGAAATTGGCCAAAATAAGAAATCAAGGGGCTGGCTGGCTTGAATCATAGTGAAAGCTAGTTAAGAAATTTTGGCTGGATTATTTGGTGGGTTTACTCGATTTAACAAGGATTTTGATGGTTATACACAATTTATCTCAATAAAAATATCATACAGACTATTGAATTTTTTTCGAACGGAGGTGCAAACGCTGGCTTGTCGGCGAAAAGTGAGTTATCCAAACTAAAACTCCAGTACTAAAATTTTACTACTGTGGCCGTCGCTGAGTGCCAATTTCATGATAGCTGGCTGCCTCCTCCTTAAGTAATAAGAATAAGAAATTGGCTGGCTGAGCTACGAAATCGGAATTTCTTATTCTTAGCAATTTCATAGGTCGCTGGCGCTGGCGGGGGGGGTCACAACTGATTGTGAACCTGCTGGCTGACCCCAAATTTAGGACTTTCTTATTGGTGAGTGATTACTGTACATGTCATCGAGATGATAAGTCACATCATCTGTCATTATTCAAGGAAAGACTTGAATGACACCTGTCATCGAGAGTTCGTATGTCGAACTCGAAGATGGCAAAGCAAGATACAATCTTGAAGTACCGAACAAGAAATCATCTTCGCTTCTAGCATGTGCGGAACAAGCATGCGCAGTATCATAGGGCGAACGCATCATTCGTTCTGCCAATACTGGTCGTTCAACCAATGTCTCGGGTTCACAACCCAATAGCGGTACCATCTATGCGATGGGAGACATTCGGTATAGATGAGCTAGCGTTGTGCTAGAGCAGTATCTTCTCACAGAAGTCTGCACTCATCCCCGCTAATAACTTACGCGTGTGTTACCGTTCTATAACACAGCGCTTTCTATTATATTATTGATATATTGAGGGCTCGCATATCAGCCAGTATCAGATGGTATTCTAACTCGTCAGGCACGAGAAACGAGAACTCAAGTGAGTGCAGCGCGTAGATATCAATAATTTTGTGTTTACAGGTTGCGGAGCGCAAGCATATCAGGCGACGCAGTCGAATAAATACGAATATTGATATATCGTACATACCGCTGCAATAGCGAAGACAGTGCGCGAGATAATTGTCGCATTCGCAGGATCGTACATACAGCCGATCATCATATACACTGTGCGAAAAGGTGTGCACGAGGCATACGAATGCTACGAATGCTCTGTGGTCACATATGCGCACAGAACGATTTGCAGCTTTGAAAAATGTATACTGAACGGCGATCATATATGCGCGAGAAAGCGATTCGCAGCTGTAAGCATGCGCGACAATCATATGTTCTTGCAGAAGTGATTCGCAGTCAGAAGTATGCGCGGCAATTAAATGCACGCGCATGGATGATTCGCAGTTGTAAAAATTGCGCAGTATGAGATACGGCATAGAAATCATTAGCGGATTCATGATCCGCGCATAAGTCAGCACTCGTATCATGTGCTGAGAAATGGCGACAATATATGCTTTTCATCAACAGCGCGCGCGATTGCATAAATTCAATTGCAGCGCACTACTATCATCTTGCAGTTTTACGATGATGATGTCAAAATAATTGCAACGATCATCTGCGCATCGTATGCGCGCGTCAATATCCTCTGCAAAACATTTGTATACTCGCAGGGATACTTTGGATGGACGCATGATGGACGCATGATCACTATATTGCAGCATTTCACACTATATCTTGATGACTGCAGAGATATTTCAAATCATCAGAATTTGTATACTTATTTGCAAAATAGTGTGCAAGATATGTGTGTACAGAGATTGCAATGATTGCAACACACACACACACACACATGCACACATACTCTACTTGCAGCAATCACCAACATGCAGTATATATTGAGTACATACAGCATTACATCACATATACATGCAACACTGTGAATTGTGCATGCATCACCAAAACAGCTTGATCACGATACCAGCTGTAGTATATATATATACCAGTTTGATCACGTTAACAACTGGAACACTAGCATATTGCAATATACTGAACATTGCACAAGCATATTGCAGTGCATGCTAAGTTATATTAGAACCATGTTAGCATAAGGTGCCTGAAAGTAATCTTAACATCATAACTAGCTCGTCACGGTCCCGGTGGAGCCGAGATGCTCTTCGGATCACATGCACGTTCTATGGTGGATTACTGGATGGAATACTCACCAGAGCTACATGTAAAATAAACAAGCAACTCATTATTGTGAATGAGATTAAAACAGGATTACAATAACTCCTAACCTGATATATATCATGCTAGATTCATTCAGTACATGCTATGCTGATCACCATCCTGCATGATAAACTATCTGGGAATATTGTAATATCAGAAGTTATCTTCCTGTAAGTGTGTAAAGTGAACACACACACACACACTGGCAAAAGTACTAATCAACAAGTACTGCACATTGCACACACACTGACATTTACTGTATATGATGACATTCACTGACTCAGATTGAATTGATCAACTATAATGTCCATTATGTGCATGATAATATGGATACCATTCCACAAACACATGTGCGTGTGGAATGTCAAAGATGGCGATAGATATGGGAGCAGGATAAAACAACATGCTGTAGGGCTGGATGGAGATATCTCCAGACCCGAAGGCAGAATACTGTGCTCATTATAACAGCTGGTATCTAACTGTTGAGCACAGTCCATCCACTCTCACATATCGCTGGAGCAACAACAACCACTATACTGCATTCTGACAATTGACTCAGTATTGATCAGCACAAAAGCATGTACCTAATCAGATCAGTACATATATATATTGAGCTGACATAGGTTGTTGTGGACACACACACACATATATATGTGTTGTGCTAAACTGCTTTGATTATAATCAAGCTATGTCCAGATATGTTTGGAATTTAGAGATATCATTTTGATATACTCTTAGTGCACAGTCATATGCTCAAACATATCATAGGTTGATAAGTTATCACTAAAGTGGATAATCCGCTTATAGTTGGTACACCTAATATATCAACAGGAAGTGCATTAACTTTCATGGGTTTCAAATCAGTAAAACCCATAATTTTGATCAACCACAGATGTTGACATACAGAAATATTCACTTTTATGCCATGAAAATTGTCATGTGCAAAGGTAAAGTAAGTTGCAGTACTTCTGTACCTTGCAGCTTACACACACACAGAGATATATTACTATGGAAAACAATAAATAGCCGAAAAATGGGCAAAATGGGTGAAATTCGTTTGCGATAGATTTCAAAATTGAAAATTCGACCCTATTTTATTTGATATTATGATTTTATACCTATTAAGGTATCAGAAAATCATAATGACCATGGTCATATCTCGTGTAACACCCTAGATATTAGGTGTGTAATATATATGGGTATACATATTGGCTGTAATGAAATGCGTAAAAATGCTCCACACATGATTTCAAAATGAAAAAATCGGGTTGAT
>LGRX02027078.1:0-19714 GCA_001247695.2 Cymbomonas tetramitiformis
GCGCACAGGAGTATGCACTGACCCATGCTGCGCCAGGTCTTGGATGTCCACTCCGATGTGCCGCATAGTCATCCAAATCCGATTGGTATCGGTTATGAAGTGACTGGCGCTTCCAGGCATGGTTGGCAGTCGGTAAGAGTATTGTGCCTCAGCGCCGTGGCTGACAGTAACTGCGGAGGAAGAGGACAGGTGATTTCTCAACCAGAAGGAGGCTCCTTCTAAAGTCCATAACAACACGTCTAAACGCCGGTGTCGTGGTTCACCATTGTCTGAAGGCGGGGGCGAGTTTCCTGGTGACGGTTGATCAGGCTCAGCGGAGTCAGAGGGCGATGAGCCGGTAGCCGGTGGATCTGGCTGAAATGGTGCCGGCGCCGGATGAGCCGGTGCCGGAGCCGATTGGGCCGGTGCTGGAGCCGGTTGAGCCGGTGCGGGAACCGGTTGAGCCGGTGCTGGTACCAGCCAGGGACCTGATCCAGCTGCTGGCGCCGGTGCACCTGGTAAACCGCTCGCCCATCCTAAGGTGTGCGGGTAGGGCGTCATAGGTGGAGCGCCCACTGCTGGTAGAACTGAAGTCAGATGTGGATAGTGTTGGAGCACTTGCTGATGCAGATTTTGCATGTACTCTGATACCTCTAACATCATCTGATTCTGCATTAGGGATTGATGCCGAGAGTTCAGTGCGGGGACAGAGGCATCTGAGGGCGTTCTGGCTGAGGCGGGGTCAGAGAAGAGTGCTCTGCGCTGTTCTGCCAGGCGCTGCTGGTTCTGTTCCCATCTCTGATGGCGCCTCTCCCGGCGAGAAAGCTGGTTCACTGAGTCTGAGTTCAGAGGTAAGTTTCTGACTGGAATTCTGCTGAGGACATCTGCTTGAGAAGGGGGTTCGATGACTGGTAGGTTGCGGTTAAGATGCGGCTGGTAGGCTGCGAGTCCAATGCTACGCCTGCGTGCGAGGTCTGCGTAACTGACTGAGCTGACTGGCTGCTCCGTAGTTGTTGAGGTCAGCGAGGTAGTCAAAGGTCTGGACTCGCGGTTCAACAGGGACTCGGGCATATCCGTAGTTGTTGAGGTCAGCGAGGTAGTCAAAGGTCTGGACTCGCGGTTCAACAGGGACTCGGGCATATCCGTAGTTGTTGAGGTCAGCGAGGTAGTCAAAGGTCTGGACTCGCAGTTCAACAGGGACTCGAGCATATCCGTAACCGTAGCCGCCTCCGTAGTCGCCTGAGTCAGTGAAGTTGCCTCGCTGTCTATTTCGGACTCGAAAGTCACCGATAACCTTGCCATAGAGTCACCGATCACCTTAGGTTCTGTAACGGTATCGGTAATCGGTGAGGTCAGCGAATGCTCAGAACATGCTATGCTTATGTGGCGGGGGCATGCTATGCTTATGTGGCGTGGGCCACCTGTCAAGCCGGAGCCACCTGTCCTCGCCGCTGCCCCCACCTCCCCGTAGCTTGTTGAGGAGGGAGTTGGATGCATTGAGTGTGCCATGAGTTCGCCAGCCATGCTTTGGTGCGTGTCCTCTGACCTCCCCGCTGCCCCCACACCCCCTTGGTTAGGGCGCGGAGTCAAGGCGAGATTCTCACCCGGCTGCTGGCGCTTTCGCCAGTTGGCCACATCAGAGCGGGAAGGAAATTGACGAAGTCCTGGTTTCTGCTCATTCGCCTCATTCTGCATGTCCTGCTCACATGCTGCAATTTTGACCTCGGTCATTTCGCGCACGGCGATCGGGTCGCGAGGTGGTCGGTCAGCCGGTAGAGGTTGTCCCACAGAGGCTGCTCCCGCGGACTCAGCCTGAAGCGCGTTCTCGCTGAATGGCGTGGGCAGCTGGCCGTGCGGAGAGGTCATCACCGTAGCTCCAGACCAAGTGTGTGGAGTCCTGTAGGGGTTCAAAGGACTTCGCGGTCTTGGAGCTGGAGGACTCATGTCGCGCGTCCGTGGTGGGCTCCTGCGGCGCGGCGGTGGCGGGGTCCGGTCTCGAGTCCGAAGCGGGCTTCGCTGGCGCGGAGCTGGAGGGCTCAGGTCGCGGCTTCCTGGCAATCGCAGGATGCCAGGGGAAGGAGAGGTCAAGTTGACATACCGCTGGGGAGTCGCCCTCATGTTTCGCCCTGCACCAGGGGTGTCAACAGTCAGCACCCTTGGTGACGCCGCTCTTGCATGACGCAGGGGCGGATTAGGGCGCGGTTTAGGTACCGTTACAGCCTCCTCCAGGGAAGGTGTCACACAAGCGGTTCCAGAGTCCAGAGCCAGAGGAGTCACGCTGTTAAACTCAGTAGCATCAGCTGACAGGGTCGACTTCTTCTTGGGAATCTGGAAGCTTGGCGCACCTGCTGCTGTCGCAGCCGGTGGCGGCTGACCCGGAGAGGGCGCCTTGTAGGTGCCCTTCGCCCCCTTGCCAGTGGTCCCAGTGGCGGCAGCACCTCTCGTGCTGCGCTGGCTGGCCTGTCGTCCCCTTGTACGCCGAGGAGTCGACGTAGGCGACGTTGGAGGTGAGCGTCCCGTGTTAGCGTTTTGCATCATGTCGAAATTAAGAGTGACAAAGTGCAAATCTGACCGTTGGGGAAGTCAAATCTGTCCAATTTGGCAAATCCCCCCAGAACACTCAGAAAAATATTTCCTTGTAGCAGTGGAAGTCGTGGTGAATAACGAAATATGCTTTCCAGAGTGAAATGCAAGTTTTGGTGGCCAAATTTCAAAAATGGAGTGTCGATCGGCAGTTTGGCTAATTTCTTCTTGGCGGCCATCCCGGAGCAATCCAGACTAATTGGCCAGGACCCAGTATTGGAGACTATTTTTTTCCTTCAAAGGATATAAAAAAATGGAAAACTATCCTTCTGGGCTCCCGTTTCCTTCTATGTAGTCTGCTGGGCTCAAATTGGTCTAATTTTTGCTCTGCCGTGCCGGTTGGCCATCCGAATTTAAAATGTAGCGATCTATGAGGACCCAGGTCTCGGGGCCAGGTTCCAAACGACAAAAACTATCAAGAAACGTCTAGAATTTTTGTGCCTACGTTAAAACGGTCTCCGAGGTCCTCTTTTTCTCAATCTGCCACTGATCCACTTTTCACTCTCCGTTCGGGTCAATCTGGCTGTTAATCCCGGTAGATCTGAGTTGCTGGCGGCTTCTTTTCCCACTTTCTGACCACTTTGCAGCATAACAGTTTTGAAAAATCGCCTGTTTGCATGCAGGGTGAAAGTCAGGGGGCAAAAAGGGCGCAGAGCAATACCACTTCCAAGTGAAGACTTCTTGAGCACGTGACTGTATCCGAGCCTGAGCTCAAGGGTCAGTCAGAGGTAAATCTTGCTTCAATCTTGGGGCACAGGTCCGTAGTCGGCAATTTTGCAGTGTACAAAATTGCAATGTTCTAGATAAACAGTTGAACAAGGCTACAATTCAAGCAATTGCAATATCTTTATGGCAGGAAAGATTGACCAGTAAATTAACAGGTTGAGCAACAGCTCCTCCAAATAGTTACTTCAAGTTAGAACAGCCTCCAAATGGGCAATATTCAAGTCTTATACTTTCAAGGCGCGCAGTTCATATTCTCTAATCGATCTGTCCCATGTCGGCTGGCATATCATCATCTGCCACCTATACAAATCCTAATCAGAGAATCTGCATTTGGACAATCCTAATCAAGACAGTTGATTTCATTGTCCCTTGCTGATCTTTGCTTTCTTCCTACGAGGAGCCACGTCAAGCCCTTCTTCTTCATCACTGTCACTTCTTATGGAATACTTCAATTGAGTTATATACTCATGTGTCCAACATCTCGGATATTTCCTAGGTTGCCTCTTCGTCTCTTCAGACACCCCAACCTTATTCTCACCCATTGAAGTCAATCCAGTATCTGACCCATAAGGTTTCTTCGGTGGTGCATGAACAGTCTCCACCACAGAGGCTGGGGCATCCTCAGATATGGCCTCAGACTTCTGCTCGGTAATAGGCTGATCATCGGGCTGAACAGGTGAGGTCGGGGAGGTGCCCTTTGGTACCCAGGGAAGTTCACCCTTCTCATCCATGATCAATTGCAGTCCCAGTCTCTTCAACCTTCGAGCTTCAGCTTGTTCTTCAGCATCGTCAGCTACCAAGTCATCGAACTCGCCGACGTCATCCTCGGTGTCATCATATTCAGGCGAAGTTGGCTCCCATTTCGGACTGGCAGTGTCCATGTCATGTATGACACCCGCGTCATCTTTGTCATCCGAATCTGGTAGCTTCTCCTTACTGTTAGTGACACCTGCGTCATCATTGTCATCAGAATCTGGTAACTTCTCCTTACTCCAGGACACAGCGCCTGTACCCGAATCTTCACTGTTCGTAGACGCTGAGTGTGTAGGCTTACGCCCCTGGTAGGGAATTCCATGATATTCGTCATCGTCAATCACAATCGTCGGATTCCAGTACGCGATCCCAACGCGGCTAATCGGTAATGAGAATGGCGCTACCGGCGCCTTCAACTGAGTGGCGTCTTCTAGAAACCAGCCGCCGCCCCTATTACGCTCCCAGCGGCGTAGCGCACCAGAAGGGTGTACGATAATATGCTGCCAGCTATAATCAAGTCCAGGCTTTCGCTCCCCATAGTACGAAGTCAATGGCTCGGGAGTCCCCTTCCGAGCCCATTGCCATCTCACTGCCCCAGTATGCATAAATACAATATGCCAATCGAATGGCTTGGCCGGGCTATTGTTCCCTGGCACAGTGTGAAATAGAAACATCTTGTCTCTTTCGCGCTGAGTTTTGCTGTGAAAGCAGTGCAACCCTCAGTTGCCAATTTGAGTTCCCTTTAGCGAGGGTTTCCAAGCGACGAACAAAATCTTACCTCGGGCCCTTATTTCATTCGCTTGATATATTTTCGCAAGGAAGCTGCGTTTAAGAACGCAGTGAACGAAATCATTTCCTGCTGCTGCTGCATCTTTGACCGCAATTTTTGAAATTATCTCTGCATAGAATTCGATTTTATTTCTGCCTCCGTCGGCGCATTCTGCATTCAAATTCACCGATGACCATAACGAACAGACCGGGTGATGATGATGCATGTTTTTCTTCACTCGACTGTCAATGTCACTGAGCGAATGTTTTCCGCATGAACGGCGCATTGCGCCCGATGGGCATCATTTCGATCTCCAATCACGGGACGGCGCTTTGGTTCTTCGAGCCAAGATGCTGCCCGATGCGACTTTCGTCATTTGTCGAATAGTGGACGACGATAGACGAATTTCGGCAGATCCCAAATTGCATCGGTGGTCGGAAATTATGTAATATTTATATTTCCACGATGATCCGCATGACTTATCCATTTGCAGCTCATCGTATAACTGTAGTATGATAACGGCCGAATAGTGTATATGCTAATTTATAGGATACTGGACGGACAACAGAAGAAGTACAGCCGATTTCAAATTGCATCAGGCCACGGAATTTATACACTAGTTATATATTCGCGATGATTCGCAAGACTTACCGATTTGCTGCCTGCTGTACTATTGTCGTAGGATAACGGCCGAATCTTGGATACGACGATTTATAGCACGAGCTCGTTCACCGTATTTCCTTCATGTGCAACGCGAGTCACAAAAATATGAATTATATATTACACTCGTTTCAATACGGTCGAATCCGAAAAGTGAAAATATATAAGAACGCCACGATACTCACCGATCGGTTCCGGAAAGCGCGTCCAGTGATAATTTAGTATACTCGACTGATATCGTAAACCTCGTGGATGACGTCACTCCTGAATTCTGATACGAAAAACACGTTTCATGTCATTTATACAGTCTGACGTCACTCGTGTATAATGATTCAAAAATGACTTGTCGCGAGGATTATGTTCCTAAAATGCACCCGAATCGGGTTGTGTCCCATATACTGGAGTGACACGATTCGAATAAATATGTTAAAAAACTGCACACTCAAAAAACCCGGATGCAGATGTGATGTCGTGGCAACCAACCTTGTCCGCTCGTACCGGGGGTTGTATGGAATGTGGCCACGTCATAGGCACGGGTCATATTGTCCTTATACTATTACATCTGAGGAAATCTATTACCCATCTTGTGAGTTTAGACAGCGTTGTACTGATTGCAACGCTTTTTCTGATGATTTATATATCACAGATTATACCAAATGTGGTGATCAGTCCAGTGCAAAAATTTGTCACCGGAATGTACAGGGATTGTGAATGATTGCAATCCAGCCGGAGGAATAATCTCAACAGCTGTTCTGTACTAATGAATTCATCGGAGTTATTGTCAGGGATATGACCGATGACACATGTGTCATACATGTCATACGTGGCATACCTGTCATGCATGTCATACCATGTCATGTCATGTCATGTCATGCCATGTCATGTCATATGTTATAATGACATACAGTCGTCGAGTATCGTCAGTACGGTCGACTATGACATGTACAGTCATAATATCTGCCATCCACTCACCATGAGTGACATCTGTCATCGAGAGGCTGAGTACAGCATCTCGATGATGAAGCAAGACAAGTTCTTGAAGAACAAACTGTTCTGAGAGGACGCGTCTTCGCTTCAAGCATGAATTGAACACCATGCGGATATCAACAGGCTAATTCGACCAGCCGATACTGTTAGTTCACCCAATATTCTCGGGTTCACAACCCGATAGTGGTAACGCTTATGAAGCGTGAGGACATTGAGGTATATGAGGAGCATTGCTCATATACCAAGCATGTGCTCAAGCAGATGATTCTGGACACCAGAGACTGCACTCATACCCACTAAATACTTGTTGCGCGTTGCTACAGTTCAATAGCAGCCGCAAAGTCTGAAAGGTTGTATATCAACCTTGACAGTGGTCGTCATTCTCCGTCCACGCGACGAACGAGGACATACAAGTGTGTGCGGCAGTAGATATATTGTATATAGATTGTATACTGTGTGTGTGACAGGTTCGCGCATACATACCGGCGACAGCGCTCGCACATATACGATCATCTACAAGCGAATAACAGCATTCGCAGCAATATCGACAGCAAACGGAGTGCGCGAGGAATTATCATCGCGAACGCATTCGCAGCTGATATCACTCGCAGAAACATCGTCAGAAAATAATCAGCGACAAGGTGTGCGCACTGCGTACGGAACGCACATACATGCTATTATCATTTCGCAGGGTTGGTACGATATGCGACAGAAGGACGCGCGATGAAGAAATCATCAGTATATGTGATTCGCATCAGCTTCGGCAGGACGCACGGAGTTTCGTTATGCGCGCGATGACATTCGTACCATTCGACATGCACTGGCGACAGCAATGTTCGCTATCCGCACAAATCGTTCAGTGCAGCGCACGCACATGATAATTTCATTATTTGCAGACGATTTACAAAAATCGCTCATCGACGCGCACATACGATGATTTAGCTCGTCAGGAGATGCGCACCTGCTATGATTTCATCATGCGCAAGGGACGCGCGATGAGGGCGCATGATCCGTAATACATCAACATGCAGCGCGCCACGCATTCAATATGTGTTACGCGCGCATATAGCATGCAAAAATGATGTTCGTTCAAATACTGGCAGATGTACATACAATGTTTGCAGTCGGACGCACAATATAACATCAGATTAACATTGATGCTGTCCAGTCATATGTATATTGTACCATGCAGCATACACCATACATGCAGCATACAGCATGCAGTATACACCATGCAGCATAATTCCACCATGTTATACTGCGACATATGCACCATTCACACTGTTATAATTATCAGTTTGGTCATAAATTTGTGACATATATGCACACATATATACATCCAACTTGATCACGATAACAGTTGGCATACATAGGCATATATTAACAGTGTATCATGGAAGTATTGCAAGATTAAAAAGTAAGGACTTATCTTGAAATCACCATATAGTTCTGTCGATCGACTTGGTGACTGTCTGTCCGCGCCTAACCGACCATAGGTTTGTACCCTATGGAACCGGGGGTTGATCGAGCAATACAACTATGTTACACTGTAAATAAATGCACATCTTACACACATACCAGATGTTGCATCAATATATCACATAGCATACCTGCTGTGCAAGTGTAAGCTATAAATGAACCCACTTGGTATAAGGTGCCAATCTTGATCATAAAGACAGTAATTAGCTCAGTATTTCCTGACGTAGGATTTGGGATGGAATACTGTTCTACTGTTGATCAAAGAAAGGAATACTCACCGGAGCCATTTGTGAAATATATCAATCAACTCGTCATTCATCATGATGAGATATGCAGGGTTACAATTTACTAACCAAATTGATATACATCATATTAGCTACATGCTGTCCAGTGGTATACAGATCATCTTATATGATAAATCAATTTGCTTAAATGTACTAAATCAGCAAGTACCTGCATAATGCACAATCACTGACACTATGTTGACATTCACTGATTATATTCATTAAGTGAAATGATCAACTATAATATCAACCATGTATATGATAATGTAGATACCATCCAACAAACACATGTGCGTGTTGGATGTCAGTGATGGCGATAGTTATGGTAAACAGGATAAAACCACATGTTGTAGGGCTGGGTGGAGAATATCTCCAGACCCGAAGGCAGTATACGGTGTTCATAATGCAGCTGGTAACTGCTGAACACTGTCCATACCTTTACTATCGCTGGAGCAACACCAACTTCTACATTGCATTCTGACAATTGATAGAGTTCTGATCAGTTCAAATGCATGTAACTCTCTCAGATCAGTAATCATATTAACAGCTGATAGAGGTTATTATAGACACTGCTCTGATTCATTTATCAAGCTTTGTTCTAATTTACTTGGAATCTGAAGATATCACTTTGATACTCTTTCAGTGCACCGCCATATGCCCAAGTAGATGATAGGTTACTGACAAGTTATCACTTAAGTGACTGCACTTAAAGTTGATACACCTATATATATATATATATATATCATTAGGGGTTTGGTCTATTTATCATGGGTTTCAATCAGCAAAACCCAATGTACCAAAAATTGACCATACATATATCTTCACAAACAAACATGAAAAATGTCAAATTCCATTTCATGTATTCAGATGAGATATATTACAGAGGTGTAACAGCTGTATACATTATAGTATACACCTAGTGCTCACACACTCACTGACTTATAAGTCAAAAAGTGGTGAAAATGGGTAAAAATCTCACACGTATGATTTCAAAATGAAAATTCGGGTCTGATTTCTTTTTGCTGATCCAATTTTTTACCTATCAATGGTTTATGCCAAAATATTTCAGCACTTGTAACACCATGTAACACCCTAATAATCACGTGCAAAAACTAGGGGGTGTAACGTACCTCTCAAGTATCACGTGGTAAACAGTGACATGCTAAATGCAGTTTTGCTTCATTCCTTCAGGAAATGTTCATACTGCTTAAATTTGATATAATTAGGTGTTACTGATACCATGTAACACCCTAAGGTCACTGTAGGTGATGAGGGTCACAGTAACCCTACACACCCTAAAATGCCACTATATAATAGTGAAACACTCTGTATTTGGCATTTTGGTCATGCTGAAATCAGCACATTCATGACCAATATATCGGGCAACAACCCAATAACTGTACAGCTGCTTCCTATAAGGATTGCATGCTGCTTAATGAGGTAATAGGCACTTGACAACTGCCTATGGAATTCACACTTCCTTGAGGGGGGAAGAAGGTGGAACCATATATATACTTCACCTCATTTACATCAATGTACAAATATAATACATGTACAATATACAGATATATATATATATATATATATCACACACACAAACATCTATTTTATATTCCGATATGGTGATTTCTGATGGATTGCTTTTGATAAAACCACTGCATCCACAAGCAACGTTGAAATCTGTACAACGTTAAACCCACCGTCACTAATAAAGTGTAAACTCGGATGGGAAACTACATCCCAATGACTATAAGTTGACTATTGCTCAGCATTTACATTTTCGAGCAGTTTTTGGAATGCTTAACTATATATATAATATATATACCTGATACCATGCTTAATTGCATATCTTTGGATCAGAAGATGATAGTTATATAATGTATATATATATCCCACCTGATACACTTTGGCACTATAGCCATACATAAGAGTGGGAAGGACAGGTGCATCGCTGTAGGACTGGTTGATATAGCCCCAGTACTGAAGGCAGAATGTGGCACCCGAATAACAGCTGATAACTGTTGGGTGACCACCATGCAAAACCTTCCAGGCATAACTCCTTCGTCCTAGGATGCAAGTGAATTGTTCATAATATGTTGACATCACATAAAAGCATTCTGAGGATTCCCCTATATATTCATATGAGTTGTCATCACTGCAAATGACATGGGGTTCGAATCGTCGAAATGAGTATAACTCCGATGAATTCATAAGTACAGAACAGCTGCTGAGATTATTCCTCCGGCTGGATTGCAATCATTCACAATCCCTGTACATTCCGGTGACATATTTTGCACTGGACTGATCACCACATTTGGTATAATCTGTGATATATATAAATCATCAGAAAAAGCGTTGCAATCAGTACAATGCTGTCTAAACTCACGAAGATGAGTAATATATTTCCTCAGATGTAATAGTAGAAGGCACAATGTGACCTACGCTAAAATCGCGTATGCTCGGGCACTGTATTGTGACCTGCGCTACGATCGCGTATGCATGGACACAAAATGACCCGTGCCGATGACGTGGACACATTCAACACAACCCCCGGTACGAGCGGACAAGGTTGGCTGCCACATCATCACATCTGAAATCAATAAATCATTCAGAGAGAAGGTGTTGACATCAGTACAACACCATTATACATATAGTCATGAGGAGTTCAAAGAAGACACAGTCCCTCCGATTTTGACAACATGGTACACATATTACCATGCTCTCTGATTATATATTTGATATCCCACAGCATACGATGATGGTAATAACAAACCACTTCGCCGCTGGAGGGTAGTGTTGTATTTTGTACAGCACATGCATGGGCACGATGTGACCCACGCTTATGACGTGAATTCGGGCTGCATCCCAAAAACTGCGATGCACCTTCGGTGCAATGGGCTGCATCCCGAGAACTGCTGTCCAGCTTCATCGTAAGCTACCACGTCATCACATATGAGGTCGGACCTCTGTTGTATTTAAATGGCGCTTGACAACCGCCTAGCAATCTACACTTCCTTGAGGGGGGGAAGATGATAAGCTAAAAAATACAACTAAAACCCAAATAAATAATAAAGACAAATAATAAAGAATGCATAGAAGATAATGGTGTTGCTCCAGCGATAGAGTGAAAGGGGCATGGACAGTGTTCAACCGTGACCAGCTGTTTTGTGAACACTGTATACTGCCTTCGGGTCTGGAGATATTCTCCATCCAGCCCTTCAGCATGTGGATTGATTCTGTTCCCTTATCTATCGCCATCACTGACATCCAACACGCACATGTGTTTGTTGGATGGTATCTATGCATCATATATGTGATGTTGATTTATACACTTAGTGACTCAGCGTAATGTCAGCATACATAGTAATGTCAGTGACTTATGCACTGTGCAGGTACTTGCTGATTTAGTACACTTAAGCAAATTGATAGTGATTAATCATACAAGTTAGTCTGTATACCACTGGACAGCATATAGCAAGTATGATGCATATCAATATAGTTAGTATACTATTGTAATCCTGCACTTCTCATCATGATGGATGATGAGTTGAATGGTATATTTTCACAAGTGGCTCCGGTGTGTATTCCATCTTGATCCAACAGGAGAACAGTTATCCCATTCCAAATCCTCCGCCAGGGATAACTGAGCTAATTCCTGTCTTAATGACCAAGACTGGCACCTTATACCATTTGGATTTCAATATAGCCTACTTGCAAGTTCTAGCATGTATATGTGATATGCATGTTCCAGTGTAATATAGGTTTATTGCTGGATAAACCCCCGGTTCCATGGGGTACAAGCCCATGGTCAATTAGGCGCGGACAGATTGCCATCGAATCGATCAACAGAACTACACGATGGTTTACAGATAAGCCCTTACTTTTTAATCCTCTGCAAATACATCTATGTTGCGTTGTTGGTATATGCATGTGTATGCCAACCGTTATCGTGATCAGGCTGGTATGCATATGTGCATGTATGCTAGATTTATATGATCAGGTTAATTATTATCACAGTGTAATTGGGTGAACAAGTTACAGTATATGTAGCAAGTTGCAGAATGTGATAGTGAGTTGCAGTATGTGATAGTGATAAGTGGGATAAGTGGGATAGTGACAAAAGTTATCACGCTATCAATCATAGCATGTTGTTATAATGATGACAACATGATATATACTTATGCACAGCATGTGTATGTGATGATGATGGTATCGCGCACAATATTTCTGCAGCATGTATGTGTTTTGTTGATCTACACAGCATCATGCGTCCCTCTGCGCAGCATCATGCGTCCACATGCAAAGTATTGTGTGTCCATCTGATGCAAAATTGTATGAACATCTAAATCGCACATTATGTCTGCGCGTGATAAATATGTATGTCGCGCTGCATGCCGATGCACCACAAATCATGCGTCCCCTGCATAAGCTAAAATCATCGCACGTGTGCGTCGCACTGAACGATTCGTGCAGAATATTTGCGAACATCGCTATTGCACATCTTTTTCGCACAGTATGAATGCGCATGTCGCTGTCGCCGATATTTGTCGCATAGTACGAATGCGATTGCGCTGATAACGAAATTGTGTGCGTCCCTGTCGCACTTGATGCGAATCATATATACTGACGATCATTGTTCGTTCGCGCGCTTGATTCTCGCATACCGTACCAAACCTGCGATATTTAACAGCATACATGTACGATTCATTAACTCGTGCGCACACCTTGTCGCAATTTATTTATTGATGATATGCGGATAGCTGCGAATATGATCGCGCTGATGATATTGTTGCACACTCCGCCGTTCGCTGACGATATTGCAGCGAATGCTGTCGTATGAGTGAAGATATTCGAAATATATGTATGTGCGAGCTCTGTCGCACCGTATACAGATCTATATACAAAATATATCAAGTATGCTGCACACACTCGTGTTCTCGTTCTTCGCCTGAGCGGAGAGTACCTCTGTCACGGTCCTATACGGACTTGAATATGTGGCGCGGCTGCTATTGAACTTTAGCAAGCACGCGCAAGTATATGGTGGGGTATGAGTGCAGCAAACTGGTAGACCAGAAGTGCTCCCATGCACCCAATGCTCCTCATATACCTCCAATGCCTTCACGCGTCATACGCGTTACCACCATCGGGTTGTGAACCCGAGGGCATTGGGTGAACTACCCGCATCGGTTGGTCGATATAGCCATTGATGCTCGCATGCTGTTCATTTCATGCTTGAAGCGAAGACGCGTCTTCTCAGAACACTTCGGTTCTTCAAGACTTGTCTTGCTTCGCCATCTCGATGCCAATACCTGGCCTCTCGATCGACAGATGTCACTCACCTTAAGTGGATGACAGACATTATGACTGTACATGTCATAGTCGACCGTACTGACAATACTCGACGACTGTATGTCATTATGACATATGACATGACATGACATTACATGACATAGTATGACATGTATGACATGTATGACATGTATGACCGGTATGACATGTATGACACATGTGTCATCGGTCATATCCCTGACAATACCGCGCGTGCGGCTCCACAACGCTACCCCTTAAAAAAGGTGATAATAAGTAGAGACGCCATCGCGCGATCGATTCAGATTCGGGCGTTTGCACCACTGTAAATTCCGTGCCCGCGCGGAATGTTTTCACTTGCAACTCATTTCCAGAAATTTCAGCTTTTCCGAGGGCCGCAAAATGGCAGCGGCGTGTTGCGTCACCATCTGCGTTTTTTTGCAAGGGCATTCAGCGGTCATGGATAGTTCTTTTTTATTACCATGTGATTCAACAACAATGTTCAAAAGTGAGTTCAGAGGTCTGAGTCAAATCCTGCTCAGAAAAATTAGAAAAATTGTCATTTTGACCGAAATGAGGTCATCCGCCCAGCAGTCGCATCGGCCCGCACGCGGTTGTCAACCATTGGGGGTGACCTTAGCTTTGTTCCTGACTAAGTTTTGCACCGGTAGGCCCACAGACGCATATTGTGACGCCAATCAATCATGCATGGGTGCCTCACCGCCGAGGCCTCCTTTGGCCCGGCGCCATTCTTTCTTTCGCATTTGAGCGGGATCACGTACAGTAAGTGCCGGCCGTTAAGAAAACAGGAATTTCAGCGTCAACCAGCTTTTCGCTTATTTTCATAACAAGCTTATATATGGAGTGTTATGTGTTGAATATTGTGACGATGCGAAAAAGCGGGCTGGTTCGTTCTTAACGGTGAGAACTTACTGTATGTAAAGTTAGAAAACTTTACATACGTGACCCAGGAAGGTTATTTGAGCGTTTACACGCTTAAGTAACCTCCCAATATTGCTGTTTTAAAGCATCCCGCTCACCTCCGAAATGCGAAGCGCCTCAAGTCATCTTCGCATTTCGCTGGCGTTCCTCCGATTGAGAGTGCGTCACTTCGCAGGCGCAATGCCAACCCGTCAAAATATATATCTAATATGTCATGGTTATAACCGATGGCACAGGTGTCATACATGTCATATATGTCATACGTGTCATACCTGTCAGACATGTCATACCATGTCATGTCATGTCGAGTCATGTCGAGTCATGTCATATATTATAATGACAGACAGTCGACAGTACGGTCGACTATGACTGTACAGTAATCACTCACCAATAAGAAATAATAGCAATAAGAAACCAGCCAGCGTTTGGGGGGTCACAACTTGACGAAATTTGCTGGCTAGCTTTAATTTCTTAAGAAATTGGCCAAAATAAGAAATCAAGGGGCTGGCTGGCTTGAATCATAGTGAAAGCTAGTTAAGAAATTTTGGCTGGATTATTTGGTGGGTTTACTCGATTTAACAAGGATTTTGATGGTTATACACAATTTATCTCAATAAAAATATCATACAGACTATTGAATTTTTTCGAACGGAGGTGCAAACGCTGGCTTGTCGGCGAAAAGTGAGTTATCCAAACTAAAACTCCAGTACTAAAATTTTACTACTGTGGCCGTCGCTGAGTGCCAATTTCATGATAGCTGGCTGCCTCCTCCTTAAGTAATAAGAATAAGAAATTGGCTGGCTGAGCTACGAAATCGGGATTTCTTATTCTTAGCAATTTCATAGGTCGCTGGCGCTGGCGGGGGGGGTCACAACTTGACGAAATTCGCTGGCTGACCCCAAATTTAGGACTTTCTTATTGGTGAGTGATTACTGTACATGTCATCGAGATGATAAGTCACATCATCTGTCATTATTCAAGGAAAGACTTGAATGACACCTGTCATCGAGAGTTCGTATGTCGAACTCGAAGATGGCAAAGCAAGATACAATCTTGAAGTACCGAACAAGAAATCATCTTCGCTTCTAGCATGTGCGGAACAAGCATGCGCAGTATCATAGGGCGAACGCATCATTCGTTCTGCCAATACTGGTCGTTCAACCAATGTCTCGGGTTCACAACCCAATAGCGGTACCATCTATGCGATGGGAGACATTCGGTATAGATGAGCTAGCGTTGTGCTAGAGCAGTATCTTCTCACAGAAGTCTGCACTCATCCCCGCTAATAACTTACGCGTGTGTTACCGTTCTATAACACAGCGCTTTCTATTATATTATTGATATATTGAGGGCTCGCATATCAGCCAGTATCAGATGGTATTCTAACTCGTCAGGCACGAGAAACGAGAACTCAAGTGAGTGCAGCGCGTAGATATCAATAATTTTGTGTTTACAGGTTGCGGAGCGCAAGCATATCAGGCGACGCAGTCGAATAAATACGAATATTGATATATCGTACATACCGCTGCAATAGCGAAGACAGTGCGCGAGATAATTGTCGCATTCGCAGGATCGTACATACAGCCGATCATCATATACACTGTGCGAAAAGGTGTGCACGAGGCATACGAATGCTACGAATGCTCTGTGGTCACATATGCGCACAGAACGATTTGCAGCTTTGAAAAATGTATACTGAACGGCGATCATATATGCGCGAGAAAGCGATTCGCAGCTGTAAGCATGCGCGACAATCATATGTTCTTGCAGAAGTGATTCGCAGTCAGAAGTATGCGCGGCAATTAAATGCACGCGCATGGATGATTCGCAGTTGTAAAAATTGCGCAGTATGAGATACGGCATAGAAATCATTAGCGGATTCATGATCCGCGCATAAGTCAGCACTCGTATCATGTGCTGAGAAATGGCGACAATATATGCTTTTCATCAACAGCGCGCGCGATTGCATAAATTCAATTGCAGCGCACTACTATCATCTTGCAGTTTTACGATGATGATGTCAAAATAATTGCAACGATCATCTGCGCATCGTATGCGCGCGTCAATATCCTCTGCAAAACATTTGTATACTCGCAGGGATACTTTGGATGGACGCATGATGGACGCATGATCACTATATTGCAGCATTTCACACTATATCTTGATGACTGCAGAGATATTTCAAATCATCAGAATTTGTATACTTATTTGCAAAATAGTGTGCAAGATATGTGTGTACAGAGATTGCAATGATTGCAACACACACACACACACACATGCACACATACTCTACTTGCAGCAATCACCAACATGCAGTATATATTGAGTACATACAGCATTACATCACATATACATGCAACACTGTGAATTGTGCATGCATCACCAAAACAGCTTGATCACGATACCAGCTGTAGTATATATATATACCAGTTTGATCACGTTAACAACTGGAACACTAGCATATTGCAATATACTGAACATTGCACAAGCATATTGCAGTGCATGCTAAGTTATATTAGAACCATGTTAGCATAAGGTGCCTGAAAGTAATCTTAACATCATAACTAGCTCGTCACGGTCCCGGTGGAGCCGAGATGCTCTTCGGATCACATGCACGTTCTATGGTGGATTACTGGATGGAATACTCACCAGAGCTACATGTAAAATAAACAAGCAACTCATTATTGTGAATGAGATTAAAACAGGATTACAATAACTCCTAACCTGATATATATCATGCTAGATTCATTCAGTACATGCTATGCTGATCACCATCCTGCATGATAAACTATCTGGGAATATTGTAATATCAGAAGTTATCTTCCTGTAAGTGTGTAAAGTGAACACACACACACACACTGGCAAAAGTACTAATCAACAAGTACTGCACATTGCACACACACTGACATTTACTGTATATGATGACATTCACTGACTCAGATTGAATTGATCAACTATAATGTCCATTATGTGCATGATAATATGGATACCATTCCACAAACACATGTGCGTGTGGAATGTCAAAGATGGCGATAGATATGGGAGCAGGATAAAACAACATGCTGTAGGGCTGGATGGAGATATCTCCAGACCCGAAGGCAGAATACTGTGCTCATTATAACAGCTGGTAACTGTTGAGCACAGTCCATCCACTCTCACATATCGCTGGAGCAACAACAACCACTATACTGCATTCTGACAAATGACTCAGTATTGATCAGCACAAAAGCATGTACCTAATCAGATCAGTACATATATATATTGAGCTGACATAGGTTGTTGTGGACACACACACACATATATATGTGTTGTGCTAAACTGCTTTGATTATAATCAAGCTATGTCCAGATATGTTTGGAATTTAGAGATATCATTTTGATATACTCTTAGTGCACAGTCATATGCTCAAACATATCATAGGTTGATAAGTTATCACTAAAGTGGATAATCCGCTTATAGTTGGTACACCTAATATATCAACAGGAAGTGCATTAACTTCCATGGGTTTCAAATCAGTAAAACCCATAATTATGATCAACCACAGATGTTGACATACAGAAATATTCACTTTTATGCCATGAAAATTGTCATGTGCAAAGGTGAAGTAAGTTGCAGTACTTCTGTACTTTGCAGCTTACACACACACAGAGATATATTACTATGGAAAACAATAAATAGCCGAAAAATGGGCAAAATGGGTGAAATTCGTTTGCGATAGATTTCCAAATTGAAATTTCGACCCTATTTTATTTGATATTATGATTTTATACCTATTAAGGTATCAGAAAATCATAATGACCATGGTCATATCTCGTGTAACACCCTAGATATTAGGTGTGTAATATATAGGGGTATACATATTGGCTGTAACAAAATGCGTAAAAATGCTCCACGCATGATTTCAAAATGAAAAAATCGGGTTGATTTTTTTTGCTGATCTGATCATTCAGCTATCAACAAATATTCCATGATTTATGCAGCACGCTTGTAACACCATGTAACACCCCTAAAATTAAATGTGTGTGCCAGGGTGTAACATACCTCCTGCAAACCACGTAACATTCAGTGTGACATTAAATGCAGTTTTGCTTAAATATATTTGCAAAATATTTATACTGCTTTAATTTTACCTATTTTAGGGTTACTGATACTAAGTAACAACCTAAACACACTGTGGGGGATATGGGCCACTGTAACGTAACATGCCCTAAATGCCACCTAAATATTGGATACACTTCGTGTTTGGCATATATATATATATCATGCTGTAATCAGCACAGACATGATAATATTACGGGCAGCAACCCAAAAACTGCAGGGCAACAACCCAAAAACTGCAGGGCTACAACCCAAAGACTGTAGGGCTGCAACCCTAAAACTGTAACAGCTGCTTCCTATAAGGATTGCATGCTATATATGAGGTAAAAGGGCAACTGACAACTGCCTTATGTTCACACTTCCTTGAGGGGGGAAGAAGGTGGATATATATACATAATTACCTCATTATAATGTACAAATGTACTACATGTATGTAAACATACAGATATACTATATGTATATAACATAGATATATATACTATATATATATACCACACACACACTCAGTTAGCTGAAGGCATCTTTTGTGTTGTGTTTTGTTTTTTAGATGGTGGTATTCGAAGAGGAAGAACCAGAAATCCCAGCCATCAATCCAGATCCAGCAACATGGTTCTTTGACATCTTAGGCTCCTATGATTCATACAGCCGGTTCAAGGTTCCCAAGTGGATCGCTGGTTATGACAACACTCAGACCAGATTCGACCAGATAGGATACTTCGACAATATCAGTCGTATGAGGCCCGATATGAGCAGATATAGGGATCCTCATAATGAACCGAAGGAACCAGAAATTGACTATACAGAAGACAATCCTCCAATAGTCTTTACAGATCCTGACGATGATTCTGTTCCAGCACCAGCTCCACCCAATTTGGTTCCAAAGGTGAAGATGACACCACCTAGGGAATTCAAATCTGGACAGGACGCAGAAGTTTGGTTGGACACAGTGGACCGGTATTTTCAGTTCACTTATCCAGGAGTCAAGGACAAGGACTTGATCACAGTATTCCCGACTCTCATCCAAACCAATGACCGACACTATTTCCAGGTCGTGGCGCAGCAACCGGATGCCACATATGAGATGGTCAGAAGGATATTCCTCAGTCAATTTGGCAACCCCCATAAGAGATCAGTGGCCAAAAAACAC
>LGRX02027079.1:0-34803 GCA_001247695.2 Cymbomonas tetramitiformis
TTCGGAGACCCCGCTTCGGAGCTGGTGGTTTCGTATGCCCGATGCAAGTTCTCCTTGAAGATGGGGCGGAGGTGGCTGATGGGAACCACCAGGCCCCACTTTGACTTGTCCCCGAAGGGGTACGTCTTCTCCTCCATCGCAGTGAGAAGTTGGGACCCGAGGCCACCCGGCCCGGCGATCTTGTCGTTCGCCTTGAGGCCCTTGCCGATCTTCTCCAACCCGACAAAGGCCATTTCCATGCCATTTTGCCAGGCGGACAAGAGCAACGGGGCGTTGTCAAAGCCAACGTCGTCCTTGTCTACGGCCAAAGAGAGCACCTGGGTGCAGTCACACAAAAGTTTACGATCAGCAGCAAATGTCACTTACGTAATTAAAGAAACTAAATACATATCCAGAAGACGTGCGGAAGATACCCAGAAGACATATGTGATATCTTCTGGATATCGTGTATTCTAAGGGTTGTGCTTGCAGAACCATACCTTGATGCCAACATACTCGCCATTCAAGTGAAGGGCGGTGACCGACTTCTTTTTCGCTGTACCCGACTTCAAGCCATGGGCGGCCACATCCTTTGAATTGGGTGGGTGCGTTATCATCCCCGTGAGAAGGGGCATGTCCGCGGTCCATATCGCGGACTTCCCCTTCTCGTGGTAGAACCCCGTGGGGAGTATCTCCGGATCGTTCACCAGAGACTCCACCACGCAGTACAATACCACGTGGCTACCCACCTCAAACCCCTCTTCAGCATCCTCCGCCACCGCCTTCTTCTTCCCCTTCGGGTCCTCCGCCACCGCCTTCCCCTTCGGGTCCACCGATGCCGCCTTCCCCTTCGCCTTGTTGTCCTCCGCCACCGCCTCCGCCACCTTCCTAACCTTAGAGCTGCCCGCCTTTTTTTCCAGCTCCTCGATCTGCGTCTTTGACTCCAACTCGACCTGCAAGCATGCCGCCACTGAAACAGGCATATGTTAGTATGTTATACAAGAAGACACTCAGAAGACACTCAGAAGACACTCAGAAGACAGTCAGTCATACTTGCCTATTAGCTAAGCCCTATTAACTAAGGAAGACGTGCAGAATACTCTCAAAACGTCTCTGAGGTGTCCTGGTGACGTCTTCTTGGTGAGACAACAAAACAGGTGAAACAGAAATTAATTAAGCAAATTAACGTACCCATCTCATCCTTCGCCTCACCGTCCAAGGCGTCCAAGGCCTTGGCGGGCAGCTCGTGCAGCACCAACCCGTCGATGCTGAGCAACGCTGCCTTTTTTTCCTCGTGCGTTGGGTACTTGGTTCGGGCGTCGGTCTCAATGACCAACGCCTGAATGGCGTCCGTGTGCTTGCGGTAGTATGGGTGGGCGGTCCGGGAGGCTTGCCAAACCCACTTTCCCTTTTCGGTGCCCCTCCCCGACACACAGGTATACACCCCATACCTTCAAAATATTCTAAAATCGCAAATCATGTTCCTGAGGCGCCTGCTCACATCACGAACATCGTAGTCGTCGCTGCAGGCCAGGACTTCCTCCCTGAAGGCCGTAGCCGCAAACGCTTGGTCCGTTACGTTAAGCAGCGGGTCCAGCCGCCCGTCGCAAATCCGCTCCACCATGATGCGGGTGAAGTCCGCTTGGAAGTGGAGCCCGCCCGTCTTGGACAACTTCTTCTTGGACTCCCCGCGTTGGTTTCCCCCACCGCCTCCGCTCCCCTCCTCCCCATCCCTTGCTACGAGCCACTTGATGAAGTTTTCGTCGCTGGCGTTGCCTCCCACCGCCGCGACGAACGACTCAAACTTCTCCCGGAGGTCACCCTCCTTCACCCCGCTGGCATTCTTTCGTTTCAAGGAATTAGACATTTTGTTTTTGAGTTCTTTAAAAAGTCAAACTGTGCTGGAAGTACGTAAACGGGTACTTTTTAGCGCCGCAAAGATGCCTGGAAGACGGGCAGAAGGTCTTTCGCGTGTCTCTGACGCATCCCGTTCCGTACCCCGGTGATCGTACCGATATCGAAACGACACCAACGTTCAAACAGTGCCGTCGATCAGCGAGCCCCTTTACCTATCGCGTCGGATCGGTCGAGTGAACTCTAGATGGTTTTTTACGGGAAAATCGAGGACTCTCTGTAGGGAAACGCGATTTTATTGAATATAACTTTTGCTGTGCAGCGAGTTTCCATCATCGTGGGTGCATGGCCGAGTGGTCAAATATGGTAAGCCGAACGCGTCTCGCGCGAGGGTGAGGGGTTCGAATCCCCTTGGAGGCATGGGCATCCACGATACCCCTTGTGTTCTAGCGATATGAGGCGATTACCGCCAACGACGCCGCTAGTGCACAAGGGGCGTCGTGGGTGCCCACCCACGCCTTCATGCCATTTTAAGTTTCTGTAACTCATGGAGACCGTCCGATTAAGACGGGGGGGTTTTTCTGGACCGCAGATTGCACTGTCCGCTGCGCGCGTGATCGACTCTTCGACCGTTGCTAGGAGCGATGGTGCTCTAAAACAAGAGCAGTTTCTTCTACCAAATCGTAGGCGGCCGTTTTAACTTAGTAACTTGGTACGTTTGACCCTCTCCCGAACAAACCACTTGTTTTTTTTTTGCAATTCTACCTTCACAGTACGGTTTTGCCCAATATTGCGCACCTTATATGTTTTTTGTTTTTTCGCGATTTTTTATAGTTTTTTTTCAAAAAATACAAAAACACCCAAAAAACATTCGGAAGACACCCCAGATATCTTCTGTGCATCTTGTTACCCTCCAGAGATGTCTTTGAGGAAGACATGTCTTCTGGAAATCTGCAACTTGTAGAAGTTCCACCGAACGTCTTAACACCCCTCTTAGGGGCGTCTTCCTCATTTTTTTGACGATCTTCTACGCGTCTTCCAATGTCTACCTAGGCGGTGGAACTTCTACAAGTTGCAGATTTCCAGAAGACATGTCTTCCTCAAAGACATCTCTAAGACAACCGGAAGATGTACAGAAGATATCTGGGGTATCTTCCGCAAACACAGTCAAGAAGACGTCCGGAAGATGTCAAAAAATGTCTTCCGCGTGTCTTCTGTGTGTCTTCCGCGCGTCTTCCGCGCGTCTTTCGCACCTCTTCTGGGTTCAGGAAGACATATATTCCCCGAAGATGTCCGGAAGATGTACAGAAGGTATCTGGGGTATCTTCCGCAAGCACAATCAAGAAGACGTCCGGAAGATGTCGGGAAATGTCTTCCACGTGTCTTCTGAGTGACTTCTGAACGTCTTCTGAGTGTTTGTCTTCAGCATGCCCTCCGCACTACCTTGGCCAAGTGTCCTTTGTATAGGAGATAGAATGGCAAGTAAACGTGCCGCGCATCTCCAAAAGGGGGAAGCGCCCCCAAAGACCAAAATGTCGTCCTTCAAACGAGCGATGCTCACTAAACCCCCCCCCCGAATCCGCGGCGGAGGTCTTCCGTCAATCCAAGCCGGAGGTCTTGAAGGGGAAGATGGCAACGGTGCACGATTGGTTGTCTACGGTGTCGCCATCCCGCGAGCTGGATCATGAGATGACGGCATGGCTCGGGGAATCCGTCTACATTCATGAGCAATCCCCTGCAACAAGGTGCTTGCTTGTCTCCATAACCCACATGCATCTATCATGCACATTTATGCAGTTTGGAATGCATACAACCGAAGATGTGTGGAGCATCTTCTGCGCGCCTTCCGGACGTCTTCCACGTGTCTTCTATGAATTCACTATCACAATGTTTTCGCAGGGCTGAAGATCATGAGGACGCGGTTCGTATTTGCGTGCCGCGTCAAAGCAACCGGCCACCTTTCGGCTTAGCCGAGCCCACTAATGTGCTTTTCTCGGTTCAAGAATTTTTTGGCTATGTGCAAGCAATTTCGGACTTGCATGAACCGGGCTTTAAGGAGCATACGTGGGAGGACATTTTCTCCGATCCATTGGACTTGGCCGATGATCCGGGCACGGTGCACTTTCGACAACATAAGTGGCTGCTTGAGCCTCCCATTGGCATCAATCTCCAAGGAATGGTGTTGAAGATACGGGATGCAATCGCATCGGGCGAACCATATCATCGTCCTCCGGAGCTTGTGAGTGATGGGGATAGGCGGATGAATCCGCAAAGGCTTACACCTTCACCTCCGGCCCCAATGGATGAAGTTGTGGACATGCCCTATACCGAAGTCCATGAGCCCGAGGACCCTCCCCCGGAGATGCCAACACGAAGGTGCGAACCGGTTGGCACGGCATGCCCGTATCTCCATGAAAGATGCATGCCTGCACGCTCCGTCGGAAGTCGTTCCGAAGACGTCCCGGGCGTCTTCCGCGCATCTTCCGGGCTCATTCCGGTCAAGCTTATTCCCGGCGGATGCGTGTGACATGCTTGCGCAGGCGGATGAAAGGCCCCGTAGCACACCGCAACATGCCTCCCACACCCGTCGAGTTGGCGGGTGAGACGCAAGAAGATGACGGGGCCGCCGTTGGTACCACGTCCAACCGTGACCCCCTCCCCCGGAGAGGCCAACACGAAGGTGCGAACCGGTTGGCACGGCATGCCCGTATCTCCATGAAAGATGTATGCCTGCACGCCCCGTCGGAAGTCGTTCCGAAGACGTCGCGAGCGTCTTCTGCGCATCTTCCGGGCTCATTCCGGTCAAGCTTATTCCCGGCGGATCCGTGTGACATGCTTGCGCAGGCGGATGAAAGGCCCCGTAGCACACCGCAACATGCCTCCCACACCCGTCGAGTTGGCGGGTGAGACGCAAGAAGATGACGGGGCCGCCGTTGGTATCACGTCCAACCGTGACCCCCTCCCCCCGGAGAGGCCAACACGAAGGTGCGAACCGGTTGGCGCGGCATGCCCGTATCTCCATGAAAGATGTATGCCTGCACGCTCCGTCGGAAGTCGTTCCGAAGACGTCCCGAGCGTCTTCTGTGCATCTTCCGGGCTCATTCCGGTCAAGCTTATTCCCGGCGGATCCGTGTGACATGCTTGCGCAGGCGGATGAAAGGCCCCGTAGCACACCGCAACATGCCTCCCATGCCCGTCGAGTTGGCGGGTGAGACGCAAGAAGATGACGGGGCCGCCGTTGGTATCACGTCCAACCGTGACCCCCTCCCCCCGGAGAGGCCAACACGAAGGTGCGAACCGGTTGGCACGGCATGCCCGTATCTCCATGAAAGATGTATGCCTGCACGCCCCGTCGGAAGTCGTTCCGAAGACGTCCCGAGCGTCTTCTGCGCATCTTCCGGGCTCATTCCGGTCAAGCTTATTCCCGGCGGATCCGTGTGACATGCTTGCGCAGGCGGATGAAAGGCCCCGTAGCACACCGCAACATGCCTCCCACGCCCGTCGAGTTGGCGGGTGAGACGCAAGAAGATGACGGGGCCGCCGTTGGTACCACGTCCAACCGTGACCCCCTCCCCCCGGAGAGGCCAACACGAAGGTGCGAACCGGTTAGCACGGCATGCCCGTATCTCCATGAAAGATGTATGCCTGCACGCTCCGTCGGAAGTCGTTCCGAAGACGTCCCGAGCGTCTTCTGCGCATCTTCCGGGCTCATTCCGGTCAAGCTTATTCCCGGCGGATCCGTGTGACATGCTTGCGCAGGCGGATGAAAGGCCCCGTAGCACACCGCAACATGCCTCCCATGCCCGTCGAGTTGGCGGGTGAGACGCAAGAAGATGACGGGGCCGCCGTTGGTATCACGTCCAACCGTGACCCCCTCCCCCCGGAGAGGCCAACACGAAGGTGCGAACCGGTTGGCACGGCATGCCCGTATCTCCATGAATGATGTATGCCTGCACGCTCCGTCGGAAGTCGTTCCGAAGACGTCCCGAGCGTCTTCTGCGCATCTTCCGGGCTCATTCCGGTCAAGCTTATTCCCGGCGGATCCGTGTGGCATGCTTGCGCAGGCGGATGAAAGGCCCCGTAGCACACCGCAACATGCCTCCCACGCCCGTCGAGTTGGCGGGTGAGACGCAAGAAGATGACGGGGCCGCCGTTGGTACCACGTCCAACCGCGGGCCCGGGATGGTGGTGTGTGATTGTGGCGCGTGTCACTCATCCATGCGCTTCGTCACCATGAGGACACGGTCTCGACATAGGACTATGTTCAAACAGATTGTATGCCTTCCGACGCTTCCGGAAGAGGCTGTGGACGACGATGAGCAACATCCCGATGGCGAGGAGTCGGATCAGGTGTGCAAATCCGGATAGAAAGACTATCATTCTCAGGTAACCCTCGCGGAAGGTACCCGGAAGACGTGCGAAAGATCTTCCAGGTGTCATCCGCATGTCTTCATGAGAATGAAGGTACATATCAAAATCGGTTACTCCTGATAGGTAATGCAGTTGTCCTTCACAATTGGCACGTATGTATCTCGTGCCCATTGAAAGTGATTGTGGTTGACAGGAAGATGCCGATTCCGGTTCCCTTGACGATGCCGATGCCGATGGAAACTTGCCGGACCCGGAAGCCGTTCAAGAAGAGCTCGACGAATTACTCGACCATGTCGACCCGGAACTTGCTAGAAAGGTGACGGAAGAAATCGAAGGAAAATTAAAGTCGTTGGAGAACTTGGCTGATATGGAGGTAACGTTCGCTGTTTGAATATTTTGCTCAGAATTGAAAATTGTATATAGTGTGATGTCTTTTGTACCCGGAACACGCCCGGAAGTTACATAGGACGTCTTCTGTGCGTCTTCCTGACGTCTTCCGTTTTATCATTCGATGACAGACCGCAGCGACGAGCTCCGAGGATACCCTACTCGACTTATTGGAGTGGAATCTGGATGGCAATATGACTCAAGAATCCTTTGGGCAACTGCTGCACATTTTGAAAACTAATCACCCGGACGTGTTTTCTAATTTGCCCGACTCCTTCAAACAAAGCATTGCTCGGTTTAAGGTCATGGATATCCCACTCCTAGTGGTGGACCTTTGCCCGCATGGGTGCGTGATGTTCGAAAAACAATTCGCGGACTTTGACCACTGTCCAAGGTGCGGGGCATGCCGTTGGGAGGGAGGTGAGGATCGGTGCGGTGCGGTGAATGCCGAGGGTGCGGACGACACCCGGAATGCCGAAGCCACCCCGAGTGCAAAGCGAGGAAAGGCGAAGTGCCAATTCTATCATTGGCATTTAAAGGATTTACTTCAAGCAATTTACAGCCATCCCGGCGTTGCTGGGCTCATGCGTTCGCACGCCACGCGGGAAAAGTCTGAGGAAGGCATTCTGGAAGACATTCCCGGTGAGTAACACATTGATAGAGCATATCCTGCATTGCCCCGAAGACGTACAGAAGATGTACGGAATGTCTTCCGTACATCTTCCGTACGACTTCCTGATTCCTACTACTTGAATGAATTTAAGTTGTATTTATGTATCTTGCAGATGGATCTGAGTGGAAGGCGAAGCAAGCTGCATATCCCGACTTCTTCAAGGACCCTCGCAACGTCATCCTCATGCTTTGCGCCGACGGGGCCACCGTTTGGAAGGACAAGTCGGGGGTTTTCCCTATCTACTTTCAAGTGTTGAACTTGCCACCGGAAATCCGCAAGAAGTTTGTGAACCTTGAGTTGTGGGGAATGATGGCGGGGAAGCCGAAGAACACCACCATCCTCTACGAGAAGGTGGTAGACGAGCTTTTGGAACTTTGGGAAGTTGGGTTTCCATGTTGGGACTCCTTCACGGACGACGTGTTCCAATGCCGGGCGATGCTTCTTGCCGCCGTGTTTGACTATGTAGGGCTCGTCGATGCTATGAACATTATGGGCGTGGGCAGCTTCTGTGCGTGTGCAAAATGTTTGATCCGGGGGAAGGGGAAATGCCCGCATCTAAATAAGATGTTGTACAAGTTTTGCGAGCAAGATCCGCCAGGTCCGTTTTCCCCAAAGACATGCCGAATGTGTTCACAACATCTTTCGGGTGTCATCTGAGCGTCTTCCTGTTATTGTACGCAGGGCCCGCCGTACCAAAGACCGACGAGTTCATTCGACGCGCGGGCCAACGACACGTCTTGCTTAGCACGTGTAAGAATGCGGCCAATCTTCAGGAAGTTTTGGAGGATGAAATCGGCGAAACCGGTGTGAAGTTCCCATCGGCACTATCTCGTTTGCCGTATTTCGATCTTTCCAAGAATGTCATCCTTGACGGCATGCATCAACTCCGAAACCTTGGGCTATATGTCCATGAGGCACTCATGGGGTTCGACTTTACGCCGGGTGTAAGAGAGCACGCTCGCGCGAACGATATGCATCCCACGTGGTGGAAGACGACAAGGGACGACAAAGGTGATGCAGTCAAAACCCGACCACTAGCTAGGAAGGTGCCCGGAAGGTGCCCCAAGTATCCTCTACGTGTCTTCCAGATGTCTTCCTGTTACCACTAACTTTCGCGCCCGGGAAAATGACAGGTGTGGAACGATATTCAATGGCAATTGGTCCGTTTCAAATCCCGATGCGGGCAAAAGGGTCGAAATCTTTGAGGTCGCTAGAGACCGCCTTGAAGTTCATGACGGAGCTCTCGTTGGGAAGGTCATGGGGGCAAGGCCATAAGAAGATGTTGCGTCCGAACGGCACGAACACCGGACCGAAGACGCTCAAGTGTCACGAGGCGTTGAAAAATGCTACAAGCGGGCATCATGAGCGTGCTAGCGTCTTGGGATAGAGACGAGGGCTACTCGAAAAACATGCTTGAAGACTTGATCGGGCAGTTGACGGTCATACCGAGAGAGCTCACTTCGGAGCTTGTAGACTGTAAGGTACGGAAGACATCTGGAAGACATCCCGAATACGTTCCGATTTTGCAGGATGTTCCTAAGCTTCAAAATCTGGTGGATGAGTTCTTCAAGTCACTCGAGCGCGATGGCTCACCTGACTGGCCGGTCATCAACACGCATTTGCTTTCCCACTTCCCCGACCAACTCCTCATGTATGGTCCAATACGGGGGACATGGATGTACGTGTTCGAATCATTCAACGGGAAGATTCGAAGGTGGGTGAAGAACAATGCATATCCGGTTCAGAGTGTTATGCAAGGCTTCGGGCGGTACCGGATGGTACATGTGGTGCGAGGGTTAATCTTGGTACTTCGTCGCCGGCGGGAGGCAACCACCAATCCCACCCGGCCACCCGTGCTCCCGTTCTTGGCCACCGCACCGTTGAGGGCGCCGAACACCGTGGTTTTGGGAACACAAGGCAAGCGCCATGTACTCTCCCGCACTGAAACGAAAGCGCTGGAGCTGTGGATGCATGGCAACGTGCCCCAATACCGCAAGTTGAAGGCAAAATTCGACGCCTACGTCACCTACTGCAAGAGGTAAGTAAAAAATGAAACCCATAAGATGCCTGGAAGACGTTATATATATCTTCTAGGCATCTTCCACACGTCTTCGGTAAATACATGTCCTGACACTGTGCACGTATACATTCGCAGGGAAAACCATTATGTTCGGAGAAGTATTGGCGCACGAGCCGGAGCGTCTCGCCTGATGGATGTGCCGCTGCATATGCACGGTAGCGACCCCAAGGTCTGGCTGGGGAGACCATTCACGGAGAATGAAGCGGCACTCGTCGAAGGGCCTCCTCACGTGTGTCAATCTTTCGGCTCGGTCGTGGTTCGAGGAGTTTGCTATCGCACGGCAGCTCAGGACAAGACGAAGAAAACTTGTCAACGTTACTTCCGAGCCTTTTTCTCTGGAGAAAACATCAAAGGCGAGGAAATCGAGACTGACCGGTGCGTCCGTGCATTACGTTTTGGTGAATGTGCGCAGAATATGTACCGAATGTCTTCTGCGTGTCTTCCTTACGTCTTCGGGGATTCTTACTATAGAGTATAATTGTGGCTCCAACTCGCAGGTACGCCATGGTAGATAGCATCTACAAGGTCGACTTGGCCGCGAAAGAGTACATTCTTGTGAAGGGAAAGTGGTTCCCCGAATTCAACCAAGCGACGACAAAACGGTTTGCCAAGCTAAACTCGAAGTACGGGCCGGACAATACCGCAAAGGTGGTGTACACATACGACCCGGATGATCCCGAGACACCTTGGGACACTACTGATCCATTCATCCTGGCGGCTCAAATTGAGCACCAAGTTGTAATCAAGAAACATCCTGTGATGAAGACGGCGGTGATATTTGATTTAAAGGCTGACTTTTTCGAGTGCATCGACGATGATGGTTCACGACCGAAAGGTGCAAGACGCAAGAGGCGATCATGATAATACGCCGGGCATCGTACTTAGTGGTATGTATGTTGAATAGATGCAATCGTACATGTATGTGTAGATAGACCTATCAATTAACTTAGCCGTATATTATGTATCATAGCAACAGAGCATGATGACAACCCTGAAGCTGTTAGGAAGATACCTGGAATGTCTTCCGCATGTCTTCCGTGCGCCTTCTGAATGTCTTCTGTGATTACGCGACTAGTGTACGTGTGGTATGAAGTAGCTATGTGGCCAAATTGCATAATCATCACATATGTGTCGATAACACATGTCAGAATGTATTCTGGCCCAGAAGACATTCGGAACATCTTCCGGGTATCTTCCGGGAAGACTGCCCTTTGCACGTCTTCCGGGAAGATGTCTTCCGAAATCCGGAAGACATTCCGCACATCTTCGGCACGTCTTCCCCGAAGAGTGTCTTCTGGTTTCCAGAAGACGTTCCCGTCAGAAGACGTCTTCTGGAAACCAGAAGACATCATTTCCCCGAAGACGTCTATAAGACGTTCAGAAGACGTCTTCTAGACGTCTTCTGATTTTCCCAGAATGTAGGGCATGTCAGTGGTGTAGTCCCCCCACGGCTCCGGCCTGTCACTGGGCACGGGTGCGGAGTGCTGCTCGTCGGGAGCGGGGGCAGGGAACGATGACATCACCTGCCCGAACTCTGAATAGTTCCTGATGAAGTCCGGCCGGCCCTCGGAAACAACCTTGTTTCTCTCCAAGTCCAGTACCTTGTAGGCCGAGGACCTGAGGCTGATGCCCACAAACCGCCCCTGCCAGACCCGGGGGGGTCCGCTTCCTGGAGACCTTCGGATGGCGGGCCCGCATCTGCTGAGCATCCATGGCCACAGTGCACAGGGTGCCGAATATCTCGATACGGGATTAGGTAAAGTGATAGCCCATAAGGTGATAGAATGGCACCACGGCGCCCCGCCCATGAGGTAGGATATCCCATAGCAGGCAGGCATGACTGTCTGCAAGAGGCCAGTAGGTGAGGTCCATACCGGCTGTCTCCAGGAGTGCACGGGAGACCGACGAGATCTTGCCAATCACATATTCAGCCATGAAGTTCTGCCAGTGCAGGGTGGGCGACGACTGCAGGTGTTTGATGCCATGGTGTTTGTACAGAGCCTGTGCTGCAGGGTCACACAGCTCCGGGGCACAATCAGTGCGGAGGACCAGGCCAGTGCAGGCAAAGCCGTGATGAACAACATCTGCCAGGAACTGAGCCAGAATGAAGCTGTATGCTGACTTCTCAGCAGAGAAGTAGCAAAGTGTAAACCTCACAGTGAACTCCACAAAGGTCCAGCGGTACCTCGACCCGTCATAGCCAATAGGCGTGATCGGGCCTGTAGCATCAGCCGCCCACATAGATCCAGGCTTCTGAGCCCTGTATCTGTCAGCCGGAGGGTGCTTCGGACTCGGCTGTACTGTCCGCATACGGCATACTGTCCGCATACTGTCCGCACACGGAGGTACACACAGCACAGGCCTCAGCACAGGTCCTGTGAGCCAGCAGCTGCTCCCGGGTAACTGTAGTACCAGGCCGGGCGATCTCAACACCAAGGTCCATGAGCTGAGCCAGCCTGAGACCATGAGCATGAGCATATGCGGAATGGCACCACCTCTCAGGGGTGAACCCCATGGACGTGTACTGATCACGGTAGATGATAGCCACCGGGAACGGGGCACCAGCCAGCAATGAAGACACGGTCCCCCCCGCCCTCCGAGCCAGCCGACTGAAGGGGCCGTCCAGCATAGGTGTGCTCACGACGGTAGCTGAATATGCCCTCTGTGCCAGCCGGATACACATGTAGTACCTCCCAGTGAATAAATAAGGTGCTGCCTGAAGGTACTGAGGTGTGACTGGGGGATCAGGAAGAGGAATACCGTGTGCTCGGGGTCGGTTGCAAAGTCTCGGTTGGCCTTCTTGAGCATCCGCTCACAGGTGAGTCTGTCAAAGGGCGGGTTGCCGTATATATAGGCACCGGCCCAGAGGTGACCCCAGCAGGAATCAGACAGTGAATACCTGACTGGGCAGGTCTGGTTGTTACCCACGCCGGGGGGGAGGTCGTCTCCGAAGAGGGAGATGTCAAAGTTGTGTTCCCCGGTCTTGGCCAGTGCAGCGGGCGAGCCCTTCAGGAAAGCCCACTTGGCATACTCTGAGCGTGCCCACATCCAGTCACAGATCTCACCGGTGCGGACACGTGAGACAGTCTGGGTGAGTGCACTGGCGGCCCCCTCAGTTTTTTTTAACTCCGCCCACATATAGTCTGTGCCAGAGTCAATGATCCGATAGACACGGCCAGTAGGCAGGTGGGTGTAAGTGAGGGATACAAGGTCAGGGGACCCGAAGCCGAGGGAAAGCATAACCCGAGAAGACAGGAGAGTGCGGCAGCCGGCCTAGCTGCGCGAGATGAATTGTACAAGCCTCCGATATGTATGGGGTAAAATGTGAAGTCTCAACATGCATATGAAGCTTATTTTATGATAATATGCCACACGGAGACATGCATATGTGCTGTGTGCATCTACCCATATTGATGTCTTGGGTAAACCCACCGTAAGCACTTGAGGTTACCCACCAGTCAATTTTCCAACTTGACAAAGCGTTTTCACATATCAAAACCTGTGGAGTCCACTATTTTAAGCTATCTTCGCACGAAAGGCCTCATAATAATCATCCCCGGGCATGGGTATCGTGCCCTTGTTCGAGTTATGCATGTGTTATGACCCATTTAAAATTACTCTTACGGTGGGTATACCCACCGTAATTTGCCAAGAATAGGCACTACACGATCCTTCCGTCCGTGTTGTGTGGGGAATGCCCTCTCCCTCTACCACGAAACCTCCATTAGCAATCCTGATGACGGCCGCTTTGCTCTACACCGCCTACCCCTACATTTTTGCTGGAATCTGTATAGGGAGCCCTGACTGGGAGTCCCTATGACAGATCCCTAGGCCAACACTGGACTCTGACTGTCTGGGGTCACACACACAAAGACTACAAATTTTTCGTACACTAGGTGTACCCTAGTCGTACACTAATATGGATAGGTACCCTAAAATATTAGAGTGCAATCTCAAATATTGGGGGGCATTGTGTCAATTTAGGGAGTGATTCTAGTGTGCATTAGGATGTATAATATCCAAATAGCACCCATAGCAATCGAATACATCCTAAGTAGACACGCACTAATGCACGCACTAATACACCCTAACTACACCCTAGCCGCGCATGCTATCGCTTCCACATTTTAACATGCGATAGAGTATATTAGTGTTAATTTAGAGTACAATACAAATGACACCTTAAATCATACTAATGCACCCTACCATACCACGAGATGATATGGATTACATTCGGATGCATTAGAGTACAATCCAAATTCATTCTAAAGTACACTAATAATAAACCATAAGGTGAAATATATACATATCGAGTGCATTAGGGTATTTTAGAGTGCATTAGGTGCACATTAAATCTGCCGATTAGAGTGCATTCGGATGCATTAGAGTACAATCCGAATTCACTCTAAATCACACTAATAAACCAAAGGTAAATATATACATATCGAGTGTATTAGGGTATTTTAGAGTGCATCAGGTGCATATTAATTCTGCGAAATAAATACTACTAACCGTTAACCAACAAAAACATTGAGTCATTATGCTTGCAGGTTATCTAGGTCATCGTTGGCATGAGTAGTTGCTTTCGTCCATACAAGAACTGCTACTAGAATATTTCGGTATGTATGCTACCTAGTCGCATTCTTACACAGTAACCTGTTTGAACTCAGAACGCACTGTGTGACAGTCGCTACCATGTCACTCAGGCAAGCATGCGGTGGGCAGGCCCACGAGGTGAAGCAAAGCATGGGATCCCAGAGTAGGAAGCTAAACATGTTTAATCATATTATATCTTGAAACTTACTTAAAAGTATTCTAATCAAAATTTGCTACCTATCCAAGTTACTGCGCAACATGTATCACCTAGCTACGAAACAACACAACCAGCAACGCAGCGTGGCTGCTTCCACTGACTCCGCATGCGTTGCCCGTTCCGACGACATCTGCGATTGCGTTACGCAGCAGGCCGAGTTAGTACAAACAGGCATCACAGAACAAACCAGACTGACGATAAAATGCACAGCAGCGACAATGCGCAACGATTTACGTGTCAGCAAACTTACTTGGGTGTGTCCTCTAGTGTGGCGACGGTTATGTCCTCACTGCTGCCGCCCCATGCGCACTGTGACCGAAACCACTGCGTTGTTAGCACAAAGTAAATACACATAACATCATGTAGAACGAGAAACCCAAAATTTCAGCGGGGTGAGTTGGCTTCGAACCAACAACTCCCAGCCCGTTGGGCTGGTGAGATGCACACTATCACCCCCTTCTAGGCATGCAATAAACAACATGCGGACGCATGCGAGCAAGCGCAACAAAACACACACTCATAAACAATACAAAACCCTCACCAACAACAAAATGCGAGTTACTCGTGCAGAATATAATCACAACATGAGCACCAGCGAAAAATGCAAGCAGAACAGTGCAGTATGCTGCTCTGGGCTGGTCAGCGTTTGTATTTGTGATGGCGGCTCAGCGTGGTTTTCATCTTCAACAGCTACAGCACCATGAGACTTCACACTACAGGCCACGGCCGATGAATTCTGGAATTCTAGATCAATCTTCATGCCAGCCTGTGCCAAGCTGCCGAGTGCCGACCCATTTTTATTCGATCGGTATTTATTTTGATCTGACGGCACACACTCCAGTGATAGACGATAATCGATATAATACTAGACGGATCGATCTCAAAAAGAGATCTCCACTAGGTCATCTGACCGTAGGATCATGTGCGCGACAGTGCTTCGCTTTTTGCATCCCAACATGCCATGCCATCACGCGTGGGTGGCGTCGCGGTAAATGTACGCGACTGCAGTGGCACTGTCATCGTTAGCGTCTGGCAATCGTGAGATCGGAAGTTCGTCCGTGTCGCCCGTTGGGATTCGCGCTTTGCTGATTAAGTAAGTAAGGTAAGGTAATTTCGCCAGGTTCCAAATCATAAGGAGCAGAGGTTCATCGACCGCAGCCTGTACTGTGATGTAGCCGTTGAGCCGTTCACGTGTACTCGTCTAGATAGATACAAGATAGAAGTGAAGATAACATCTTCCAGACAATGAGAGGCTGCCACTACTATCCCTGGCTGCCAACAGCAGCAGAGCAGTGTGAAGCACCGGCCCACTTGTAGTATTTTTTGTAGCCTTTCATTTTGTCATTATCGTTTGCACGAGTAGCTCGTTTGCGAGGGTTGAGTGTTTTTTGCGAGTGTATGATTTGCTGTGCTTGCGCGCATGCGTGCTCCGCTTGTTGCTTATTCTTTGTATATCTAGTAGAAGGGGGTGATATGTGTTGCATCTCACCAGCCCAACGGGCTGGGAGTTGTTGGTTCAAAGCCAACTCACCCCGTTGAAATTTTGAGTTTCTCGTTTTATATGATGTTATGTGTATTTACTTTGTGCTAACAACGCAGTGGTTTCGGTCGCAGCGCGCATGGGGCGGCAGCAGTGAGGACATAACCGTCGCCACACTAGAGGACACACCCAAGTAAGTTTGCTGACACGTAAATCGTTGCGCATTGTCGCTGTTGTGCATTTTATCGTCAGTCTGGTTTGTTCTGTGATGCCTGTTTGTACTAACTCGGCCTGCTGCGTAACGCAACCGCAGATGTCGTCGGAACGGGCAACGCATGCGGAGTCAGTGGAAGCAGCCGATGAAGTCAGTGGAAGCAGCCACGCTGCGTTGCTGGTTGTGTTGTTTCGTAGCTAGGTGATACATGTTGTGCAGTAACTTGGATAGGTAGCAAATTTTGATTAGAATACTTTTAAGTAAGTTTCAAGATATATGTTTAAACATGTTTAGCTTCCTACTCTGGGATCCCATGCTTTGCTTCACCTCGTGGGCCTGCCCATCGCACGCTTGCCTGAGTGACATGGTAGCGACTGTCACACAGTGCGTTCTGAGTTCAAACAGGTTACTGTGTAAGAATGCGACTAGGTAGCATACATAACGAAATATTCTAGTAGCAGTTCTTGTATGGATGAAAGCAACTACTCATGATGCCAACGATAACCTAGATAACACGTTAGCTAGTCACCGCGTGAAGCCGCGGGCTCCTGCCATTTCGGCAAATCATGCGTCGGAGCCTGCAGCCCAGGCACCTCACTCTGGTGGTGCTCTGGGAGATTGGCGTGACGGTGCTCACCGCACCTCCGGTTGCGGCAAGCCGCCATGGGGCTTCCCCGCTCAGCCGGGTTTGTGGGGGATGCCCTTCCTTCTTTCCTTCCTTCTCTTGATTTCTGTCATGGGAGTGGGAGCTGCCGCCTACACGGCGGCCAATGAGATCGACCCTGTGCAGGTATCGGGTCGGGCTGCACCGCAGCCTGTGCTGTGCAGGGGTGATTTATGTATCTACTCTGGTATCACGGAGCTGGACCCCGTCACTCTGGATGCGGTGCTGCACTCCCTGGGTGCCGCGACGGTGGCTCACCGGCCGCCTGACCCACTGGAGAGCAGTACTGCAATCGGCCACGGTGGACATTGTGGTGACGGTGCTCCTCTGACCTTTGACCCCGAGTAGTTTACTTCTGATTCTGGCAGTACACCACTTTTCTGGTGGTGTACTGAGTGAAATGTACTTTGACCTCATAGAACTGCCCTCTGCCCCCCTAGCAGAGGGCAACACGTCCTATCCTCGCACTCGCACTTAGAGTGCAATACCTCGTGCGCACGGTTGTATGCTGTCAATGCCAACCGGAAGTCCTCGTGATATCTGCAGCAGCAGGATATCGTGTCCCTCCGGGTAAGCCTGCGCACTTCCTTCGGCTTCTTCTGCTCGAAAGTCCTCAAGCCCACCTTCACATCAGGTTCCTTCTTCTTGAACCTTCTGAACACCTCCAGCTGCGTCATTTCCAGCCACTGCTTTGAGGCCTTTTCAACTCTCCCGTCTTCACGTCGAACCTGTATGACATCCCTTTTGCAGGTGGACACCCGCGTTATCCCTGGGCTGAGCCAGAAGTCCCTTATTTTCTGCAACACTTCGGCGTTCAGGGCGTCCTTTGCCTTCTTCTTCACTTCAGTCACCAAGCCCTTCAGCAGCCCGCTTCCTCGCCTTGCTGCCAGCTCAAGGCCGATACCAGCTTGCAAGTTCCGGTGCCCTAACTGCCCTGTGGTTACCACACCGACTTTTATGCCTAAAACTCCGGCGACCTCTTGCACTGTTTCTGACGCCCCTCCCCCAGAGTTGGCAGAGCTAGAAACACAGCCTGAACTTGAACCACCTGTCGTCGCCCATGCGAAACCCGCCGAATCCGCGGCGACGATTGCTGCCGAATCCGCGCCGACGGTTGCTGCCGAGACTGCGCAGCCGATTGCTGCCGATACTGCGCCGCCGGTAGCGTCTGAGCCTCCCGTGGCTGGTATGGGCTTTGGCGAGGCTCCGATGCCGGTGGCGTGGTATCCGACTGGGAACCCCTTTCCTTCTCAGGGACCGGCTGGCAACAACCCTCTGGTTCAGCTTGCGCAGTTGCAAGGATTGGGGCTTGGACAACAATATGCGAGCCCCTTTCTGGGGGGAAGCATGAACAGCCTGATGTTGCAGGCGCAACCGCACGGGGTGGAGCCAACCATGTCCGTCACCATGTCTGGGAACCAGGTGCAAATGTTGCGTGCTGCTATGCTGGGCGGCAACCAAGGAGGTGGCCAGCCTAATCTAAGCCATGCGAGCCTGAATTTTGATGAGTTTTGCAATGTGCTGGGGCCACACTTTGGGCGGCGGTAGGTAGGACATAATGTGTTTGTTACGTATTGTTAATGTTATTTTAGAGTATTGCTAGTGTTGGTGTGCTTTCATGCTTGCAATATTCATGCACATGGATGGTTGCATGCATGCATGGTGTGCTTTCATGCTTGCATTCATTCTTGCATTATATTGTGGCATGTTGATAACTTTCTACATGTTATAATTGCCGAACACCACGGTTCGAACGTGCACACACTTGATTCCGATGTTATTATGAATAATTCCCTCTAGCACCCGCGCACTGAAAATGGCCTGTCCAGGCCCCAGAAACAGCCATTTTCGCCCCCGGCGAGCACCCAAATAAAATTTTCTCATTATTTCTTCGACAAAGTGTTTAGTGAGGGTCCCCAAAAGATCCCACGAACTTCAAACACGCGATCCCGATCTTATATCCAATTCCTCTAGCACCCGCGCACTCAAAATGGCCTGTCCAGGCCCCAGAAACAGCCATTTTCGCCCCCGGCGAGCACCCAAATAAAATTTTCTCATTATTTCTTCGACAAAGTGTTTAGTGAGGGTCCCCAAAAGATCCCACGAACTTCAAACACGCGATCCCGATCTTATATCCAATTCCTCTAGCACCCGCGCACTGAAAATGGCCTGTCCAGGCCCCAGAAACAGCCATTTTCGGCCCCCGGCGAGCACCCAAATAAAATTTTCTCATTATTTCTTCGACAAAGTGTTTAGTGAGGGTCCCCAAAAGATCCCACGAACTTCAAACACGCGATCCCGATCTTATATCCAATTCCTCTAGCACCCGCGCACTCAAAATGGCCTGTCCAGGCCCCAGAAACAGCCATTTTGGCCCCCGGCGAGCACCCAAATTAAAATTTCTCATCATTTCTTCCACTAAGTAGTTCGTGATGGTCCTTGAAAGGTCCCACGAACTTCAAACGCGTGATTTGGTCACCTAACTGAAATCCTCTAGCCCCCGCGCACGCAAAATGGTCCGCTCAGGCCCCAGAAACAGCCATTTTGGCCCCCGGCGAGCACCCAAAAAAAATATTCTCATCATTTCTTCCACTAAGTTGCCCGTGATGGTCCTTGAAAGGTCCCACGAACTTCAAACGCGCGATTTGGTCACCTAACTGAAATCCTCTAGCCCCCGCCCACTCAAAATGGCCCGAAAACAGCGTTTTTTCCCCCCGGCGAGCACAAAAAAAAAACAAAATTTTTTCCTCACGGGGTCTTATTATTGCCCTAATAAGGCCTAGTAACTCTCCAAACATCATAAAACCTCCATTTAGATCGATTATGCATTTTCTTGCCGAACTTTTTGCGACGGCCCAGACCGCTACCCTACACTCAGCAGGTCCACATATGACGAGTGCCTGTACATCGGTTGGATTGACGGTCAGCTCTTCATAGTCCTCATCTACGTTGATGACTTCATTGTGGCTTGTGCCGATGAGCGGTCCAGAGCTCAGTTTCACACTGACATCATGTCCACATTCCAGGCCACCTACTCTGGTGTCCTCAACCAGTTCCTCCAGCTCAGGATTGCTGTCCAGACTGAGACACTTCCTACAGGAGAGTCATACCCGACCAGGATTGAGCTTTGATTCACACGAGCGGAGCATCACAGATCTGTGTGCTAAGTTCAGCATAGACACGGATAAGCAGCCACCTCGATCACCGATGACAGAGGGTCTCTCCCTCCCCATTCCCCCACCTGATGCCATTGACAGGTCCATTGAGACACCCCTCAGATCCTTGATCTACTCTCTGCTCTGGTTAGCCAGGACAGTCAGACCCGACATATACTACCACGTCACGTATCTGGCTCAGTTCTGCCACCAGCCCACAGTTGAGGCCCTCACCGCTGCCAAGCGGATCCTTCACTATGCCTATTCCACCAGAGACTACACACTTGCTATGGCTATTGACTCTACAGCACCCCAGCTCACAGCGTTCTGTGACTCAGACCATGCAGGAGACACTGCCACACGGAACTCAGTTTCCGGCTACTGTCTCTACTTTCACGGTATGCTCATTGACTGGTGGTCAAAGAAGCAGAAATCATGCACTGCCCTTCACTCTACAGAGGCAGAGTATGTTGCCATGTCAGAAGCCTGCACCTCCGCCCTGGCCATCTACAACACACTGACAGAGTTCTTCCCCTCAGCTGAGCCCATCACCATCAATGTAGATAACTCAGCAGTTCAGACTTTGGTCACTCAGCGGGCACTCTCTTCTAAGCTCAAACACATTGCGGTTCGGTACCACGCGGTTAGGAACTGGTGTCAGGGGCCCCTCAGGAAGTTTATCCCGGTCTGGATTCCGACCGATGACAATCAGGCTGACATTTTCACTAAAGCCCTTCCTACCACCAAACACGGGGTTCCCATTATCGACAAGTTCACTGCCCGCCTCTTGGATATTAAGGACCGGGGTGTCAAGCTGAAGGAGAAACTACGAGCAGCTGAAGCACAGAAACTACATGCCCAACAGCAGCAACTACAACAACAACAACGACAAGACGAGATTGTCTTAGCATCATTGCAGCGGCAGAACTTAATAGGGTGAACCGAGGCGAGGGAAGGTGGGCCTCTGCGAGCATGTCTATTTTTAAAGACCCGGAGGCACCAGTAGGACCAGTTCTTGCCGATGCAAATGCCTGTATCTTTGCTAGCTCCGTCTCCGAGTATATTGATATTGCTTGTTCTTCATTATCATGCCAGTGCCACACACATCCACAGAATGTGGTGGTGTCACGGGGGACTAGATATATAGTACTGCCCCCTGTATGACATTCCTCGATGCATGTGACAGATGACTGCATTATTCGGCTCGAGACCGCGAGTCACAACGATAGCGACCGCGAGTCACAGCGATAGTGACCGCGAGCCACGTGTTAGAGTACTCGAGCATTACCGTAGCCGTACTCGTACAGCCTTGCAAAGCGCACGTAGCATAAGCTACATAGACTCTCTTACTCTCATATGTTATATCTTTTACAGACATATATCACCGTTTCAGCCTCATATTTTTGCGTACAGCGATAGTATTAAAACACTGATATACAGAATATTATACCCTGTATGTGTTTCAAACTATCTATTATGGAGCAAGCGGGTGTGATCGGGAAGCGGTCGCGGTGGTGGCGGCCAAGAGGTGGTGGTCGCCGAGAGCGTAAACTTGCGGATAAGGACGAAAAACTCGATGAAGTCGTGTGGACTTAAAAGGATTCCCGGGTACCGCAAACGGTGTGATATCGACCAGAAGTACGGCAAAATCCAGCCAACGTAAAATCAACTCGCAAAACGTCCAAGTGCACGTCCGCGAAGCTGCTCAATCAACCAAGCTGCCTAGGCCATACCACTGAACCGCGTGTGCTTCCCTAGCGACCGCTCACTCCATCCCAAGCGTCGGCGTTTAGCCACTCATAGTAAAAGCAGTGTAAAAGCGATGGTGCGAACCAAAACCTGCTAGATATACAGGGCCGATATATATCTATTTGTCGTTATACCCTAATACAGGGTTTCGATATCAGAACGGTCGAATTGATAAGATAAAAGAGATAAACATATACCTGACTTTAAGTTCAGGGAATAGGTTTCGGCCTACGACTGACGGTCACCCAGACTACAGTGCCCGCTCGTTCATAAGAAACGGGTCATTTCGATCCAGCGGCCAGCGGGTCCCCTTTCTTATCGCGCCGATCCGGATTTTCCAGCGCCCAGCGAATAGGGCTCAAAAGAAATTTCTTAACTCTTGGACTTCCACAGCGACAGACTTTCTTATCCCAGCCAATGATTTTCTTAATCCGATGTGAAGCCAGCGGCAGAATTTCTTAAACCCGAAACTCAAGAGTCCGAACCCATTTCCAGGAAAAAAAGGTGCAACCGATGCAATTGGATTTACAATGATCGGTAGCCAGATCGTGACATATGCCATCATCGTGCATGGCACCGTTGGATTTTTGTATCGCGCATGGCACTGTGTCCCGTTGAATTTGATATTATGGTTTAGGTTCAGCCTACTACGAGCTGAATTTCAGCCTACATATACGGAAATATAAGGGACATACTTTTGCAAAGGCTGGAAATTGTTTCATTAATCAAACGGTTGTTGCTTAAAATCGGGCCCACACCGTAGTCGCTAATTAGCGCCAGCTATTTCTTAATTATCGGCACCTAGTACGCTGGATTTTCTTATTTCTGATCGTCAAATTCCAGCGCTTTTCGTATTCGCTGGAAATTTCTTATTATTCTAAATCCCAGCGGCTGGTTTCTTAAAAAAAAGTTTCTTATGAACGAGCGGGCACTGTACTTTAGGATGAGGCAGGTGACAGATTTTAGGTGTCGCTGTGCCAAATCCAGCAATTTTCGAGACCAGAAATGAGCTTGGCGCATCCCAGTTGATCTATGAAATTTCCATCCGGGAAAAATGAATTCGACCACCGGAATGTATACAGAGAGACACTCGACTGTATCATCATCATGCTGTTGAAAAAGAAAAAGAAAAAACCACGCCCTTTTTCATGCTGTTGCTCCTTACTATTACTCTTGTTCCCAAAGTTTCTCCGAGCGCGGCCGCTGCGCGGCCTGCGACACGCGAGGCCTGCGACACGCGAGGGTCGACGTTACAGTTGATCGAAGAGGCTCGGAGAACGTTACAAACCCTAAGTCTAATTTAGTCCATAAGGCCTAAGCTCTGGGAACAAGAGTATCAGTATGTTGCTCCTCGTCCAAGAATCTAGAATGAAGATCGTCCTCACGTCCTGTGGTGTCCTGTCGATGTCGATGTCGTGTCTCTCTCCTCTGTCTGCTAGACTTTAGAAGTCCTCTAGCGTCAGCGTCACAGGAGCTACTATGAAATGTCGACATTTTTAAAAATGTCGTCACTCATCTACAGGTGACACAACATACGATAGCAACATCTCGTCGCAACAGTTCCGAACAGCGTGGCGTGGTGAGCGTTATTAGACCCCTCGCCCTGACATCAGTGGATCGTTTGCGAAGGTTCATTTCTGCTCGAAAAACGTCGAAGTGCTGGCACACGAAAAACCGCACGTAAACAATAGAGTCATCCTGCACCCACTTGAAAGATGACTCGCTACGATCTTGATTTTAAGATCCTGTCTCCCTTTCCAGAACTTAAACCCCAACAGACCACTTCGATAGCCGCATATGCAGGGAGTCCTATAGTGGTCCACTTCTACACTTCGTGAGGGGGATGCTGGCCATGCGCCCAGGCCATGAATACGTGGGCGCAACAATATGGCAGCGCGAGGTTCTTATGCATCTGTGCCCTTGGCAATCCCGAAGCCAAAAGTCTGGCAGTCGAAATGGGCAAGCAGATGCGACTAAGTCATTGCGTCAACGGGTACATCGACAACTCAAAGTCGCTTCCCTCGTACGGCCAGCTCGGCTGCCAAGGGTTCATTGTGTTTGACCATACGATGAAGGTGGTCAGTTTGAAAACGTCTGCCTTCATGCAGATTCGCCAGCTTGCTTTCAAGCACGTCGAATCGATGCTCTCCGCGCTTGTGGCTGGCCAACGCGTCCCAGATATTTGTCCAGGCGAGTTCTTGCAGCTCCATAGCTTGAGTAGCTCCACCGCCCAGCAGCTAAACGGCCAGACCGGGGTGTGCATCGGTATGGATGGCGAGCGTATAATGGTGGCACTGCAGTCCGGCAAGCAGCTGAAAGTACTTCCCAAGAATCTGCACAAACTCGGAGACGACACGGGTAAGGAGGAGGACTCTGCAGATTGCGGCCAGGATTCCGGCTCCTCCTGCACCAACGGGGCGTGCGGGAAGGCTCCGAAGCGAAAGGCCTCGTCGTGTGAGAGCGGTCAGTGCGGTTTGCCCCCGAGGGACAACACGAACGTGCCTTCAGAACGTGACGAGCCAGTGCAACTGCTGCACGGAGTGGCCTCCGTCCAAGTCGGGTCCATGGACAAGGAGCACGCAGAATGCGTCGCCGCCTTGAACCTGCTTTTGCAGGATCGTTCAGAAGCCTCTCTGCGGGCGGTGTACGACTGCTTCGCGGAGCACTTCAAGCACGAGGAGGAGCTGTTCGAGAAGCATGGTTTTGGTGCGGGCGGGGGTGCTTTCTCCGCCGCAGAGAGCCACAAGAAAGAGCACACGCGCTTGCTCGTCCCTCTGAGGGAAATGCTTGGGAGGAGTCCGTGCAGCATTTCGGCCAGCTTTGCACAAAATGTTGTTTCTGATTTCGTGGAGCATGCGGAGCAGTACGACAGCAAGTACAGCCAACACATGGTGTCCGTAGGGGCACTTTGAGGCTGTGCGGTGATCATAATCGGCGAGCTGAGCGGCACAACGACGGAGACCCTGACCACCTGTACAAGGATTATATGACTGTCACTGATGGATACCTCAGGGAGAGCAGTGACATGACACATTCTTCTGGAGGCTACGGAGAAAGGTTGCTATGTTGGTATGCGACTGGAAATGGAAAGCCACATCTATTACCAGCTCAGTTCTCACAGAAGTGAGGTCTCTTTTACGACTTCTCATACTTCCCAATACTATTGTTTTAACCTTTTTGCCATTTAATAGCATATATGTATATCTGAGAAATCAGACTGAAGTTATGGATTAAAGCTTTATGGCGCGACTGATACGTGGTGACCCCTGTAAAGCATAATATGACTCCAACCAGTAGTCGGATAGTCATGCATCGGACACTAATGAACTCAGGCCACAAAGGTCGTTTTGCTACAAACTGTAAAATGACTCTTGGCTGAAAGGGAAAAAGGTAACCATATCTCAAAGCCTATCTAGTATTTGGCAATGATCTGGGCCGGAGTCTGAGAGACTATTATCAGAGCCATGAAACTACCAGACTTCTGCGATCTGCATCCTGAAATTGAAAATCGAACAACTCAGGTCAATAACTTAGATAGATTCGACGGCAAGTAGGTTCACGGGGGAGGAGTGCACCTGCCCATACAAGTGTGTCGTGACTTGCTTACTTTTTTAAAGAAAAAACTATATGTAGGAGTTTTACGGTTAAAAGAACACCGTATGCACAAGAAACAACAGATTATGATTCACTCAAAGCAACATACATGAATATTCGTCTTTTGAAGTGTCATGCGATAACGACCCACGCCACAAGGTGATACTTACAGGTAATACTTCATTAATATCTTATATCTTGTCCAGCCTGCAACATACCGCACCCAAAATAGTCCCAATTTCAAGCATTTGCATGCCATGCCCATGCAACTGGTGCAGTATGCGAGACTCCTATGAGGTGCAAGGGCGGGGTAATGGCAGCCGGATCATTATACTCTTATTGCACGTATATGCCTTGTACAACGATGTGGATATGTGCTTCTGTGGTACAAGAAGCTATGTAGTGGATGATTGTTTCAAAACCACCCATTCGACCATTCATCGAGGCGGAGGAAGTGGTATACCTAATGAAAACCACTATATATTGGAGTGACATGTTGATCCAGCCGCGCGTACGAAAAGGATGATGACCTCACCGGACTTCTAGAGACAATTGCATCTTATCCACGTCGATTAATTCCGGCACCATGAATCAGCAATAACGGTATGCGCATATACTTAATCTTGTTTCGAGTCCTGTCTATTTAGGAGGACATCATGAATACTTGGAGGAGGGAGTTGTAAGCGGGATGCTATCCCGGAAATGTGTATGTGCGTCGACATGCCCGATGATACTCATGCATGCTGACATGATAACATACCGCGAATATGCCACATTTTTATATGTCGGCGATTTGTTAGTATATCCGAAGCACATCAAGCTTGGAATAACCACACACGCCGGGTCAGCAAGGATTGAGCTATATAGGCAAGAGTCCATACTGCCCAATATAACTATTGTGAGTGAGCTCCTACCGGCCATCAAATTTCGACACCGCCTTCGATAGGCCCTAGCAAGTACTTGAGATGGCAGTAGTCGCAATCTTCTTCGGTATCGTGATGTATTGTTATCGCAGTTCTGCATTGACGGCCTTGTATAAACTTGTTTTGAATATATATGATACAACCTGAGAGCTTCATAAGTCAGTAAGCAGCATATAATAGTAGTAGTAGTGACATAGTAGCGAAAATATTCATACTGCACCGAACACACATATACTATGCTAAAAACATTATATACTCAACATATATTGCTTGGAATAACAGTGAAGCGACGGGTGCACCTAATGTGATTTTGTGCCGTCAAAGCCGAGATTCAATTGCACGACGGCGTTATTATAGGTGTGCGATTATTGTTTGAGGCCATTTGGAAGGAGAACACGACCCATACTTAATGGAACCAGGACATATGCGCAAGGCTGCGAGACTTATTCACATCTCCTGAAGACCTGCACTATCTGAAGAATGACGACTATATGTAAGAACGGCACAATTGATAAGAACGGGCGTGACATACGAGAACGTTTTCTGGACTTAGCTTAGCCGACAATGCCTGCTGCTACCTATTGCAGTGACTGCGACGTATATCATATATTAATTATTGCACCAGTGAAGGGATCTCTTGCGTAATATTCAGGTATACGCCTCAATGTACATCATCATCATGTGCTGACGCACGGCGAGGTTCTTTACGCAAGTGCGAGTGCGTTTACATGTATCTCAGTACGAATATGATATGCGAAATATACTGTGTCGGATGTGTTCGGTATTAAAATCACTATAAAACATTTTTGTGTATCTTCATTTCGTGAATCGGCCAGAGCAGCCTTGTATGCCTTGTTCGCGCCGGGAGAAGCGTCGCGTAATAAGTCGCGGTCCGTGTCTACTATCGGATGCCTCTGTGTTTGATACACGCCGTAAGTGCGTTGTGGTAAGCCAGGGTTGATTTTTAATAATGTCTGCTGCTACCATCCAGGGGATAACCGAGGCAAAGCCGGCGGCCTATTCTCTGTTACTTGCATTTTCCAGCACGGTGCGTGGGTAGCGGATCTTTTTTTTGCATGGATGGTTTTTTTGTCGCAGATTATTTTGTCGCAGCTACGACAACAATGTAGCTGCAGGTCTGTTTTGTCGCAGCTGCGACAAAATAGATATATAGGAGGTATTTTGTCGCAAAAACCTATCAGAAATTTATTAAAATTTAAGACTATACAAAAACACTTTCAGCCGAGTAGGGGGTCTGACATACAATGAACAAACTCTCCGAGCATGATGAATCTCGACATAAAAGAGGCTAGTAGAAACCTAGCGGAATTAACGGAGTGTTTAATCAAGCATGTGAACACACGAACTCGCGCATGATATAATAAGAAAGCAGTCACAATGCGAATCACAATCCAAAATTAAAGCTCGAAGCTATTACTACATTTACGTTTCAGTGAACATCAAGTCAACCGTCAGGTTAACAAAAGGCACTACAACCTACAATATCGCCCTACTAATATCTCGAATACACAGCATTCCGATTTCCTGCACGCACAAATCCACGAAGTCAGAATAGAGACCAGATAATAATTACGCTCAAAGAAATGTGCATTGTGAAACAACAAACCAAACGTTGGTGAAACAAATAAACCTCTGCAAAATAAAGCACGCTACTTAGTAATAGAAATATTGGGAGTCGAACCCAACCCGACGGGCAAGATGCCCGACGGTCTCCAAGCATTCTGCTGTAGGCAGATTGGCAAAGGAAAAGGCACTGGCAACAAGATTGTTAGCACAAGGAAATTGCAAACAAAATCGGCAGGATCGCAGGAAGCATCTCGACAGCCCAACAACTAATGCAGAAAAGAGATCCTCAGATACGTATTTCCTGAAAAGGCTAGAAAACAGGCAACTGTCAGCAGGCCTGTTCAAGAATATTTCAGCATCAAGAAATACGCTAGAAGAAAGTGGCCGAGGCGCGCAATCCTGCAATCCTGCGACATGCGAAATATCCGCTAGATGCTGCAAAACAGGATGCGGAGAAACCAGACGAACTTAGCGAGTTGGTAGGAGAGTATGCAACAAACGAAGGAAACGGAAACCTGCACACCGACTCACTTAGAAATGATCAGAGCAAAAAAGCAAGCGCAGCACAGGGATATTTTGAACGCTGGAAATAAAGTGAGAAGGCGGCTGAGCTCGAGCGCTATTTGGTGCGTTAAGCTACGAGACTGACTTGTGATTATAATTGTGGGTCAACTGTCGCGCTGTCACGCTAGCGCTATGGCTATCGCGACACGAGGTAGTTGCACCACAGACCACAAGTCCACAACACGACATCCATCAGGACTCGAAGTCGGACGGTCCGATCGATCGTTCGGTTGACGATCCAATCGGCCGGTCGAAAATTAATTTATGGGGGGTTGTTGTCTTAAAGATCGAAGATGGACAAGTTACTTGCGACACACTAGACACTTGCGACAAACTGCAGATCTTGTCGTCGGGTCGAATCCATTATGCGACGAAATCGTACGGTCCGATCGCTCGGTCGATGATTCGAGCGGTCGGTCAAAAATTAGTCGATGTAGGATTGGCGTGTATTCAAGATCGCTGCGACAACCTGAAGGTCTTGTCTTCGGAACGTATCCGTTAGCACGCGAAATCGGGCAGTCCGATCGTTCAGTGGACGATTCTATCGATCGGTCGAAAATTAGTCGATGGAGGATTGTATTCAAGATCGCTGTGACAACTTCAAGATCTTGTCCTCGGAAACGAATCCATTAGCACGCGAGATCGGACAGTCCGATCGTTCGGTCGACGATTCGATCGATCGGTCGAAAATTAGTTGATGTAGGATTGGAGTATATTCAAGATCGCTGCGACAACTTGAAGATGCCCTTCTTCAAGAATCTGTTATCTGACTGTCCGATCGTTCGGTCGACGATTCGATCGGGCGGTCGAAAAATAGTCGATGGGGGGATGGTGTATCTTCCAAAGGCGAGCGACAACGCTGAAGATCAAAATTTGTTATGCGGAAATTTTTGGGGCAGTTTTGACAGTGTTCCGATGACGATGTCGTTTCGTCCCCCCCACCTTTTTTTTGTGAAATCGTTCTTCGTCCCTTTAAGGGAACGAAGCCCCGTTTCTGTTTTTTTTTCAGTAGATTCGGATTTTTGACGTGCGACAAAAATATTTTCTTGCGACAGCGACAGAAATGGCCATGCATGCGACAAAAAAGACCGGGTTCCCGGTGCGTGTGCGCGCTCCGTCGTGTCTATACACAATATCACTTGAATTGTCGACATTTGGGTTGGTCTTGCCTTTCACGGATTGCCGTTGGGTAGGCTTCAGGTCCATACCCCCAATCGTTTTGCAGGCCGTTTTATGTGAAATTAAATGCCCTATTAACAAGCTGCTTGCCACGGCATTGCCACATCTAAGAGTTGCGGAAGGTGACCAACGATAAGACAACTCGACTGAATATGTTTCTGCTCTTAAAATGGCCCTCAAAGGCAAATTGGAGTGTTCCCAAGCTGCTAGCAAGCATCACAATTGAATTTTGGGATGAGTTGACCATTCGAGGGACACAATTCGCAACCCCCGCTCTAGGTTTCTGCTTCATGTCATGGCACTTTCTACAACACACGGTCATACCCGACCTTCTTTAAATCAACACGATGTTACTTGTATATATGCGTGTGGGTGCTTGCACCTGTGTTTTCCTAATAAACCTATTGCGCATGAAGCATGCCACGAGGTATGCATAACAATTTCTAAAGAAGGAATTCACCATCCGCTGACCGCCTATGACCGGTCCTCCGGATAAATATGCTGGCCGCAATAAATATCATAGACAAGTCAATACAACGCCCCTCCTCTTTCCTTAAAATTCAGGAAAAGTGCTGCGCCTGGTATCAGACTATCAGTGACTGCACTTGATCTCATACACTCCGCCGTGCTGTTACAAGCAAGACCCTCAATCCCCACATTGTAAACCCCAGAATTTCCAATAGACTATCAATGCGCACAGAACTCAGATGAGTGAAAATGCTGTCAAATCCACAATCCCTCGTGGAGCATGTAAGGGATGGTACAGAGCTCCAATTTACAGGTAATTGCCATGGGTGGCATCTTCTTTGAAGGTGTACGGCCATCCATTCACTAGATGCCACTTCTGGCGCGACAAACGAATCGTTCAATCTTGCTGCAGTGTCCCACTGCATTTGCAGACATGCTGTCATGATCTAAATCCTGATCTCACTCCCGAAGGTCCTCACCACCAGCATCTGCTCGGTGGCATGCGAAAGGCATCACCACTTGAAAAGCAAGGTTCATGCACAATGCGATACTTTCTTTGACCCTAAGACTACCATTCATGAGGCTGACCTGCAGCGTACAGTTCGGAAGGATCATCTCTACTGCCATTGCACAGAAATGGCGCCGCTCCATTCGGTTGATCCCACCGCTCACTTCCTAATTGCACTCGGAGAGCAACTTCTGATGCTGCATGCTCATAGGCTCGAATGATCAAATCACACAGCCATCAGTTTTGTACAAAATCACTATCAAGCAGATCGCTTTGCACATCTGCCATCATGCCCAACGTCCGCAACGCCAAAATATTCTCTAATAAATCGGACCTGAAGCACAAATTGTAGATTGCTGGTTTGCACGTCTGATGAGGTCCAATGAAGGTCCCGCGCGGACGCAGTCATAAAATAATTAAAAAACGCAGCAAAAATCGGTGTGTTCCTCACATGGCTTCCCTTGGGGCCCTGGAAGTCAGCATGGTGCCCTCGAGTGTGAAGGGGAAACGAATCTAGACAAAACACGGCCAAAATCACAAAAAAGTGGCAGTTCAATCACGGTTCCTACATTTCTCTAGACTCCATATGCTGAGTCCAAATCGCCACCTAGCAATATTATCCGGTAGATTTCAGGTTTGTTCGATGTTAAAGCACAATCTTCTTGGCAGATACTTGGGTTGAATATTTTGGCAAAGGCCTGACAAATAAGACACCTGGGTGTCTCAAACCCCCATTTAGGACACCCTGGTGTCTTTAGGTCTATCGGAAATATATATCAGCGATTCCGATCGAATATCAATATTTGATTGAGGATGTGACATGACCTACGCCAGCACACGGGGCAGCAGGCAGTTTGTTCTGGCCACAACAAAGAGAGGTTTTCGATGAAGATGACGTGAGAGTGCGTGATCCCCTCCACCCGAAAAAAAACCCGCACCCTCAGCAGCTCAACCGTCAACTTACCTCGTGCACTCTTTGGCCGAGCGCTTCCTGTAGTGCCCTCCTGCTTCAGCAACCCGATTCTGTCTAAGTACTGCATGCGCAGGCGCGAGGGACAGCAGGCCCCTGGAAGCCTGCAATTGGACGCTGGAGGTTTAGCCCAATAGGGCGCCAGGAGGTTTGACATCGCCACCGCGTAAGCAAATAGGGTGAGCATAATAAATATCAATATAATAATATGAAATAGGGCGAGCATTGAGTCACGCCGCGGGACGCGCTGGGCACAGCATGGAGGCACACTGAGCGAGCGCGTGCCCCCGCTTCTCATGGGTGCAGCGCACACCGAGTCGCTTCCCGCAGGGTCGCGCGTAGGAGTGCAGACGGGCGGGGGTGCACCTGGGCCTTCTTCTTCTTCTTCACGGCTGAGCCGTCTGCCTTTTCCTTTTTGCTTTTTCGGCCCTTCTTCTTCCCATGTGACATGTCCAGCTCCTCCTCGTGGTCCTCCTCTAGAGCTTGGGCCTGCATCTGGTCGTGCTGCCTCTGCAGGCGCCGCTCCTCCGCCGCCTCCTCAGCTGCCAGGCGATCCATCTCCTCCTGGAACTGCGCCCTCTCCGTGGCCTGCAGCATGGACGCCTGCAGCAAGGACTCGCTCTTCTTCGCGATTGAGGTGTTCGGAGACCACGCCTCGGTGTTCACCACTCGCGAACCTGCTGCCCCCCCACGCTCCGCCCAAACCGAGCATCTTGGCGCGACTCCCTGGAGGTCGTCTGGGACCATCGCATGGGCTCGGCCACGGCTGTGCAGGGTCCACCAGGGCGCGACCTCTCTGAGACATTTCATTGGCTTCCTAAGTGCTCCACTTTGCCAAACTTTAGCCCATATCTCTGTAGAATCATTCGGGAGCCTTCGATGCGGTGCTTACAACATGAAATGCTGAATATCGGAATACTGTGGAATCGGGCACCTTCGACGGGGCTCATACAACAACATGATGCCCAACGGACTCCAAAATGAGGAGATGCCTCGTATTGTACAACTCCCCAGGTGGACGTTTTCAGCAGCTGGTGCGGCTGAGCGCTGCCCCTTGCCTTAGGGGGGTGCTGAGGACGGAGGCTACCAAAGGGACTACCGCGCCTCAGCTTCGTGGGATCCGCACCTGGCCGCCGAGCGCTGTCCCTAAATGGAGAGCCTTGGCCGGGGGAGCCGGGCATGTCCGAATTCGTGACTGGCTGCGAGGTCCGCGCCCGCTCTACCGCTGCAACAATCCGGCGCACAGCTCAAATCAAACCATTATGATTGCCTCAGAAGACGCTTGCTTCCTTCCGTGATGAGGGCCCATGGTGGATCTGGAAGCGCATGTCGGAGCGACGCGAGCGCTATATGGACCACATTCGCCGGTTGGAGCCGTGGATCCAGCAAAGCAGGATCAAGAGTCGGCCCGAACAGCGTGGCCCCAGAAGTGTTTGTGCGATCAGCGTGGCCGAGTTGAACAAGCGGAGTGACGGGGCCGGGCGAGAGCCTGGTGCTCTTCTGCTCCGGCAGCATGAGGTCTCCGTTGAGAATGTTGAGAAGCTTTCGGTGATGGAAACGCATATCGCTAAGGGCTTTGTCAAGTCTCGGGTGGTGCAGTGCTTGTGTCCGTCGATCCTTGCAGCCCTGGTGTGCAGAACTCCGCCGGAGCCGCCGAATCCAAGAGGCATCGTCGGCCCTTAGCCCCGTCCACATTCAGAGCACATGCAATGCCTCTTGGCAGCTCGTCCACCGGCAGTGTCCTCCAAACATCGACGGCCTTCCGGACTCCGCCCGCCAGATCCACCGCCTTCAGTGTCCTCCACACATCGACGGCCTTCCGGACTCCGCCCGCCAGATCCACCGCCTTCAGTGTCCTCCACACATCGACGGCCTTCCGGACTCCGCCCGCCAGATCCACCGCCTTCAGTGTCCTCCAAACATCGACGGCCTTCCGGACTCCGCCCCCCAGATCCACCGCCTCGAGTGTTCTTCAAACTCTGCACGGGTGCAAGCATGGAGTGCTTTGCAGGTGCAGCATGCGGGGACACCAGCTTGAGCTCCGAGGGACCCGCACCAGTCTCTGTTGTGTCATCTCCACGAGGGGTGCCGAGATCGGACGGCAGCGACATTGCGGATGGTTCGAGTTCCAGGTCGCCAGCACGTGCTGGGGATCCCGCATCTTCCGCCTGCGCATCGTCGTCTAGCTGCGTGCACCGCACCCACAAACCACCGCCTTAGTCTGCTCTTCTAAACCCTTAAAACCCTAAAGCAGTGCTCTCCTCTAACAGGAAGAAGACAACCATGTGAGGAGAGCCCTACAATGCCCCTTAGCCTCTTCCGCACCGAGTTCCGCTCGGCAGTTGCCCTGCTCCATCAGGGCCATCAATATAATCAAGAGCGTAATTACCTACACCAAGGCCGTTCACAAAAATATTGTTTAATCCTTGCTTCTGGTAATGATAGCTGTAAATACTCAACTGAAATACTTGCAGACGAGGAATCTTATTCGGAACTACTCATCAAGGTGTGGGCTGATAGACCTAGATTCCGAAGCTCTCAATTAGGGTGTTTCGCATATCTCCAGTTCCAGATTGCTTCTGGCTGCTTTACTACGGGTTTCTTAATTTCGGGGGTGTAATCCGGCTGCTGGTTTTTCATATTTTCATATTCGCATTTTCACGCAGAGCACAACGCAGAGTACACAACCATTTCCCAGAGAACACTGATTAAGTGTCGCATACGTCATCTGTCACAGCGACTGTCGCATGCGTCATCTGTCATCGCGACTGTCACATGCGTCATCTGTCACAGCGACTGTTGCATGCATCATCTGTCACCGCGACTGTCGCATGCGTCATCTGTCACAGCGACTGTCGCATGAGTCATCTGTCACCGCGACTGTCGCATGCGTCATCTGTCACCGCGACTGTCGCATGCGTCATCTGTCACCGCGACTGTCGCATGCGTCATCTGTCACTGCGACTGTCGCATGCGTCATCTGTCACCGCGACTGTCGCATGCGTCATCTGTCACCGCGACTGTCGCATGCGTCATCTGTCACCGCGACTGTCGCATGAGTCATCTGTCACCGCGACTGTCGCATGCGTCATCTGTCACCGCGACTGTCGCATGCGTCCTCTGTCACCGCGACTGTCGCATGCATCATCTGTCACCGCGACTGTCGCATGCGTCATCTGTCACCGCGACTGTCGCATGAGTCATCTGTCACCGTGACTGTCGCATGCGTCATCTGTCACCGCGACTGTCGCATGCATCATCTGTCACCGCGACTGTCGCATGCGTCATCTGCCACCGCGACTGTCGCATGCGTCATCTGTCACCGCGACTGTCGCATGCGTCATCTGTCACCGCGACTGTCGCATGCGTCATCTGTCACCGCGACTGTCGCATGCGTCATCTGTCACCACGACTGTCGCATGCGTCATCTGTCACCGCGACTGTCGCATGAGTCATCTGTCACCGCGACTGTCGCATGCATCATCTGTCGCCGCGACTGTCGCATGAGTCATCTGTCACCGCGACTGTCGCATGCGTCATCTGTCACCGCGACTGTCGCATGCATCATCTGTCACCGCGACTGTCGCATGC
>LGRX02027081.1:0-79423 GCA_001247695.2 Cymbomonas tetramitiformis
CCCTACTTACCCTTGTTTATGTATAGACATGGCCATACTTACCCTGTACTTGAGTACAGATACATGATAGGTAGGGCCCTACTTACCCTTGTTTATGTATAGACATGGCCATACTTACCCAGTACTTGAGTATAGATACATGATAGGTAGGGCCCTACTTACCCTTGTTTATGTATAGACATGGCCATACTTACCTTGTATCTACCCAATGTCTAAGTGATTCATGCATTCACGGGCGTACGTATGGTGCGTTAGATATTGGGTAGGTACAAGGTAAGTAAGGGATAAGTAAGGCCAAAAACCACGACCAAACATGGCCCTACTTGGGTGGTGTTGCGCCGCGGAAAAATTGACTAAACATGGCCATGTCTGGTCGTGGTTTTTGGCCATCCAGACACAAGGTAGATACAAGGCAAACATGGCCCTACCTACGATTCCTAAATTTGTAGGGTATTGTACAAAACTGTGTACAAAACTGTGTTCAAGAATGAGATTTTCCCAAAATTTCCCCCACCTCCTTTCATTCTTCACATCATTCTTAAGGGGGATTCGGGATATCAGGTGCGGCATCCGTAACGTAATATATCGAAATCGGTTATATATTCGAAACGTATCTGAAACGCTTCCGAAACGCACCGATTGTGTACCGCGTGACACCCGCTCCGTCTTGCATCGGGTTTTACCTGACCGATATAACACCGGGTACGTGACGAGACGTTCGCCATGTCATTATGGCACGTGGTCTCTATGTCCAATAAGCAGATGTTCAGTGGTAATCCTAATTTCCCAGCCTATAAGCTAACCGCGATGTATGTAGCGAATATTCAAAATGTCTATATTCACTAAAAGATCGGGTGGTCAAATTATATTATATATTTTCCATTCGCATGTCTGTGGTATGATGACGTGTTTAGCCTCCGTCACGTTCTCAGGTCGAACAAAAAATAATCCGCTCACACCTCACGCTGCTGGACAATGACTTACGGCCCCCGTAAGTCACTGTCCATCAAGCGTGAGTTTGAGGTCTTTTAACTCCGTTGTCGGTGGAAACCGGTCTCGCGCTTCCTGCATTTGAACGCTGACCGCGACGCCCTTTTCCCCGATGTTCCTTGCGCGCTGCGGCGGTCGCACTGAACAAACGTGTGGCCAACTCTACATGCAACCCCGCGACGTCGAGCCCCATATGCTGCAACTAACACCGCCTTAAGCTCGCACTTATTGTACCTGGATAGTAAGGAACATAAGGAACGCTTTGGGTCAGTCAAGGGGCAGCGTGCTTGATGGCGGTTCAAATCATGTACTAATTAAAACAAGCAACTATTGTATAACTCACCAGAAAGTAATATCTTCAACTCGACGTGCTTCTTGCTCACATCTTTTCGTTATTTTGGGAATGTCCACTGACAGATCCTTGACCTTCACATTTCTGCCGTCGGCAATGGTCTCCAACTCTGGTTGAGGTACAGTTGATGGGTTGGACGCCTCGGTTGTGTTCTGGTGCCAAGCGTTGCTCAGCAGCAACTTCAAGTCCAAGGGTTGCTACTGATCCATCTTCGGGCCCTTCCAGGTGTCGTAGTCGGAAGGCTTCTGTGGTAAAGGGAAATTCCCACATAGATGTTCTTGTTGCTCATGAGAGATACGGTCGACACCATGATCACATAGCCGCTGAAACGTATTCAGGGTGGCTGCCTCCTCCGTCTCTTTCAGCGGCTGCACTTCCTGCAAGGGTGGAGAGCTGCCAATGTCGGGATAGCTGTTCATTACTATCAGACCTTTGGTCAAGTCGCTGTCTACGCCTGTGGGAAGACACGGCTTAATATGGTCCCCCCCTTTGTACTTCATGCGAACTACGCCATGCTCGTCCTTTTGGAATTCCACGTAATGCACGTCGCGCACCATACCTCCATACCCCGTCAGGTCTTTGTTCAGATGCGACTTCAACCACTTTTTGAAGTCCAGCTGCTGACCCTGAACTTGTACCACCTTCAAGAACTTATTCACCGGCCACGATATAAGCCAGCTGATATAGTCTTCGAGTAAGATGAGCCATCGACCTGCTTTTGTAGCATCCTTACCGAATATGTACATCTTCATCAAACCGAACCAGCCATCAACATCGTTGTGGGTGTGCCCAACCATGCGGCGATGCAACACGAGTTTCTGGTAGATGCCACAATGAACCAGCAGGGCGCAAAAGCCGAACGTGTAGCCATTCCAGTTTTCAGAGCCTCCGTCAACTTGAAGATGCAACGTCTTCCTGAAGAACCGTTTGCAATTATGACCAAAAGCCAGGAGCATAAGCAGGCTGGTAAAGGATGTCAGCATCATGTTCGCGCCTTTGGGGCCGCTCCAAGGAAAACGCAGGTTGAAGAGCAACATGCAACCATGTAGTATAGTGAGCTGCAGATGCAAGCTGAAGAAATTCTGTTTCTTCTCGTTGATGTGTTTCACTTGATGAGGGGCGTGAGGCACCACGGCATTCTTGTTTGCCGCCCCGTCAAGGACGATGGAGCCGATCTCCCCAAGAGGATCAGCGCTTTCTCTCCTGCGTGCGTCGTAGCAGTTGCGTTGATACTTGTGCGTCTCGCTGTGTGATTCCTTCAGCTGATTTAACTCCTTCTATGCGTCAGGGTCTGGGTCGGAAGCCTGCAACTTAGCCCTCCGCGCGTCAAGGTTGTCGCAGATCGAACACATGCCTGGCACTTCCACCTTCTTCCGAATACGGATATTCAGTTCCTTTTTGACTAAGTGCCTGCAGTATTTCCGGAAGGTCTTATTCACGACAAGGACCGATTCCGCCACCTGGCGTCGGTAATTAATATACTCGACGTCGTATTCCAGCGGCTTGATCTGTAGCGACCCATCGGTTGGCATGTCTTGTGGAAGACCTTTTAACATGTGAACCATAGCCCAGTCCTTAAAAGCGTCATAACATGGACCGAACGGCTTTTTTGGGGTCTTTTTTCTCTTGAAAACCCGTCGTCTTGGGAATCATGCCATCCATTGCTAAAGCAGCCTTCTGATACCGAAAGAATGAAGCACGTGGCAAGCCCCATAAGTTGCGGAAAGTGACAGCGCATACCCTCTTGTCACCGAACTTAAACGGGGTGCTGATACAAGGGATGCAACGCTCTCCTGTTTCCGAGTCCCGCACGACTGCATCAGCAATAGTGGAGGTCAGCACAGAAGTGAGCTCCTTCTGAGATAGAAGATTCTTATGCTTATAGTCGAACATTGCTTTGGGGGGGAGGGCCCCAATTCCGGACAAGGACTTTGCCCCCCCCTAGTAGCACATCTTAACGTTTAGGGGGGCTAACCCACCCCCCTAGCAGTTTACCCCCCCTAAGAGTTCCCTTAAGTGTGTGTTTTCCGGAAATCCTAGGGGGGTTAGACCCCCTCCCTAGCAACACGCTTTAACGCCCGGGTTGAACCCCCCCGCCTACCAAGATGGTGTCCGGAATTGGGGCCTCCCCCCCGAAACAATGTTCGCCCCCCCTCGTAGGAAGCGTACGCAAACTGACGATCGCATTCCTCAGAGCATCCGCATGAATATTCACGCGAGCAAAACGTGGCGATACTGTTTCACTGTTTTTGGGCAAGCAAGCTCGTTTCTGGAGGGTCTTCTTTTGCGGGACTCCATGATTGTTTTGAGCATACCAAAAAATACTTACCTGAGTCGGGTAAACCGCTTTAGGCGTGTCTGTTTCGTCACATTGGTGACGAATACTTCAGGAATTCTTCGAGCGCTCCAGAGCCCTGGACGAATTCTTGAGATAGGATAGATGGACGGAGAGTCGGCCGGGCGGCCGGCCGGGCGGCCACTTTTTCGGCCGCGACGCAGGATTAGGGTCGCCATACTTAAACCCACACTTAAGGTTATAACGCGATAAACTATATTTTGTACATATTTTCCCATACTTAACAATGACGCGCGATGACCGATGACACATGACGCCCTGTCAACGTCATACACTGACTCCCCCCTCCCCCCCCCTAACCAGGGACTCAGGGGGTACGACCCAGTCGTATACGAGTGTCAAACGTGCGTCAGGGAGACGAACCTAACGCCAGAGCTTGACAATCGTATACGATTGTCAAAAGTGAGTCGAAGACGAACCTAACGCAAAGCTTGACAATCGTATACGATTGTCACACGTGAGTAAGGGGTCGGACCCAATGCCTATTTATGAAGTTGAATAGCGTGTTCCCGAAGGCCAAAGCCCCCCTTGAAAATGATCCAAAAAGCCCTATATATAAGCCTTTTCAAAATATTTGGCCTTCGGCCAAAGCCCAAAGCCCCCAAACGTTTTCCATTTTTTGAAAAATTCAACACCCTATTATAAGTAAAATTATAATCCGTCACAGTAGTCTGCTTCGTGCTTGCTAACTATTGCAAGGAAACTCCACGACACCTGCTTCAATGTCGGAGTGAATGCGCATCAAAGCCCGGTAGAGGCTATACATTGGCTTCTGAACTGGTCTGACAAGTTTTGGCGTAACATCGATTTTCCTGCGAATCCTGTGATATCTCGTGCGAATAAACAAGGCAGCGACTACGCCAGGCTCGGACACAGTTTTGGCAATCGTGCACGATTGTCAAAACTGACCACGACGGCAGGCTCGGACTAGCTTTTGACAATCGTATACGATTGTCAAACGCTTGGATGCGACTACGGCAGCTGGGGCCGGACCTAGCGCCCAAGCTTGACAATCGTATACGATTGCCACGCGTGAGTCAGGGGGCCGGACCTAGCGCCCAAGCTTCACAAAGGTATACGATTGTCACGCGTGAGTCAGGGGACCGGTCAAAGCTTGCGACTACGGCAGGCTCGGACTCAGCTTTGACAATCGTGTACGATTGTCACGCGTGAGTCAGGAGCCCGGACCTAGCGCCCAAGCTTCACAATCGTATACGATTGTCACGCGTCATTCAGGGGACCGGTCAAAGCTTGCGACTACGGCAGGCTCGGACTTGCAGCTTTGACAATCGTATACGATTGTCAAAGCTTGCGACTACGGCAGGCTCGGACTCAGCTTTGACAATCGTGTACGATTGTCAAAGCTTGCGACTACGGCAGGCTTGGACTCAGCTTTGCCAATCGTATACGATTGTCAAAGCTTGCGACTACGGCAGGCTCGGACTCAGCTTTGACAATCGTATACGATTGTATTGTCAAAGCTTGCGACTACGGCAGGCTCGGACTCAGCTTTGACAATCGTATACGATTGTCAAAGCTGGCGACGTTTTTTTAACTCATATGCTGTTATGGCATTTGGAGTTCTCTACAGCATGATCGGCTAGACCGTTGCTTCTTAAGGTGCATATGAAAACATACGTGTTCATGCTTGCAACCAGGTTCTTCTTGGCATCGTTAGGTACATTTTGAGCTATCGAATGCCTTGATAGGGGGTGTCTAGGGGGTCCAAATGGGCGTTTGTGGGGGGTAAATCGATCGATTTGTATTGTCGTTTCCGCGTGAGATTCTAGTATAGGAGTTAAGTCTAATTCTTGAGTCTGTAGAAAAGCTGGGTTTGACAATCGTATACGATTGTCAAAGCTGGCGGCGTTTTTTATTTGGTCTAATTCTCGTCTGTAGAAAAGCTGGTTTTGACAATTGTATACGATTGTAAAAGCTGGCAACGTTTTTTTTTTGTCCGATTCTTGAGTCTGTAGAAAAGTCACTGGTTTTGACAATCGGATGCGAATTTCAAAGTTGACTAAACTTCACTATATTATGTGCGGAAAGTAATCTTCATGCATACATTCTTCGAAAAATTTATCACGGTTTTGCCCCATTTTTTTTGGGTTATTCCTGCAAACATTCTTCGAAAAATTAACACCGTTTTGCCCCATTTTTTTGTTGGGTTATTCATGGTTGCAGGCTTTTTTGAGGTCTAACGTCTAAGTCTTTCAGAGTCTGCGGAAAGGCTGGTTTTGACAATCAGATTGGCATTCGAGATTTTTTACATCTGTCATTTTGCTCTACGTTAGATTTCCTTTTTCAAATTTTGCTAATTTTGCTCTACGCTAGATTTCAGATTTCAAATTTTGGAATGCTTGATTTCAGATCTGCAGCTTGTATTATAATAGACGAGTTTTTTTTTTTGAAAAATCTTGCCCTCACTTTTTGACCCACTACCGACCTGGTCCCGAAAAAGTGGGCAGGGGGGGGGGACTACCGACTTGGGATTCCGAGTTCCCGCATGAGTGGGGAGGGGGATATCATTTTTCAATTTTTGCTAATTTTCTAGGTTTCCATTTTTTAGTTTTTGCTAATTTTGCTCTACGTTAGATTTAATATATCATTTTTTGGAATGCTTGATTTCAGATTTTTTACATCTGTCATTTTGCTCTACGTTAGATTTCTTTTTTTCAAACGATGGTCAGAACCGTGTATGGTGCACACCCCCCCTCCCCCTCCGGACAGGTTTGACAACTGTGCACGGTTGTCAGAATTGTCCGGAGGGGGGGGCTTTACATTCCCAATCTTGGTTTCTGAACCAGTACGGCGTACGTACGAGTACGGGTTTACTCGGTAGAAGGTTTATATAGACTTGTTACAGGGCTTGTGACTAATCTAATAAAGTAGCTCCCAATATACGCCGTCTTCTTCGTCCATTCCTTCTTGGCACATGAAGAATTCGTGCGCACAAGGCAAGCATGCGTGATGGCAACAATAACTGCAGTTCATCACCTGCGACGACCTGCGACGATGGGAAATGCGCCGATAAGAACTGGAAGGCGAGCTTAAGTATCAGTAAGAGGTGAAGATGTAAGCTGAAGAGGAGACTCACGTTTGACAATCGTATACGATTGTCAAGCTTGGACGCTAGGTCCGACCCCCCCTGACTCACGTTTGACAATCGTATACGATTGTCAAGCTTGGGCGCTAGGTCCGATCCCCCTGTCTACAACCGTTGCCTCGCAGGTGACAGTCGTATACGTTTGTCGACCCCTCTTGGGGAGGGGGCAAACTGAGTGTATGACGTTGACAGGGCGTCACGTGTTAAGTGTTAAGTATGGGGAAAGTTAAATTTTCGTGTTACAACCTTAAGTGTGGGCTTAAGTATGGCGACCCTAATCCTGCGTCGCGGCCGAAAAAGTGGCCGGGCGGCCGGCCGACGGCCGGCCACTTAGAATTCCGAATTCTTCCGAATTCGTCGAGGGCTCTCGACGAATTCTTGAGAATTCGTCGAGGGCCCCAGAGCCCGTGACGAATTCTTCCTGTCGAGGGCTCTCGACGAATTCTGAGAATTTGTCGAGAGCCCCAGAGCCCCTCGCCGAAACCGTGAAGGATTTAGCCAGATTGTTCCCACCTTGACATATCTGCGGTTTTTCGTCACCGGTGCCCAGGTAGTTGTTAACAATTTATTGTTTGGGTACCGGTGACGAAAAACCGCAAGATTTTACTCTATTCTATTAAACTTTAAATTTCTCCACTATGGCTTCTGCAGAACACCAATTTACTGATGCCACTACTGACTTGGGGAAGATTTTGGAAGTCCAGGCGTCGCAACACTGATTCCGATGCGCGCCCGTCTCCACCATCGCGCTCCCACCCAACGGAGCGAGATGCTCCTCGCTCACCACCAGAGTAGGCTGCCGTGCCAAGGCCCTCCTCGTCATCCTCCTCACACCAGGACAGGTACACCTCTACAATCTCGAAGGAGAGTCCAATCAAGGAGACCTTGGCCAAGTCCGCAGGCACCGCGTACTTCTCACGCAGCTGCCGATAAAACTTCTTGTCCAACATCTTGCACATACGCGTGCGCCTCGAAGCCTCCGTGGGCTTCCAATCCTCCTCCTCGTCCTCCAACACCAGCCGCTGCTCCTCCTCCAATATCGGCCTCAAGTCCTCGCGCGCCGGGTACTCCAGCTGCCGATACAGCCCCTGGCAATCCACAGAACGAGCCTGGCGCACTGTGAACTTGATCAAGTCCACCAGCGAACGCCTCCCATCTCGGTCCTCCGCGCTGCTCCCTCCAAGCACCGTGGACGCCAACGAGTCCGGCTCGATAATTAGCGTCAAAATGTGGTAGAGGAGCGCGTTCACTCTAGGGTGAACCTCAATGGTCTCGTCGTAAAAGTCGAAGATGTCAAGCCCAGGCGCGCGGTCTCGAACTCAGTGGTGAGACGCCGTACCAAGGCCCCCAAGCGCGCCTTGTCCTTGCCCGATGTCCGGAACCGGATGTCCTTGGCGCCAAGCACGTCGGTGCGAATGTCCTTTGCGATAAACTTATCGCGCCGTTCGTCGCAAATTGCTCGCACGAGCTTCACCACCGCCTCGTACTTCTCACGAGCCGCCGCCTGACCAGCCGTGTCAGAAGCAGGTGCTGCCAGCGGCGTTGCCACCGGCGTCGTCGGATCCGTGGGCTTGCCACGAATGTTGTCGTCGAGTCTCACTGACTTGTCAACTGAAAATAGTTGGCGCGAAGCGCCTTTCGTTCGTCTTGTGTTCATGGTGATAGAAAACCTCGAGCGAACGCTAGGGAGCACGAAGGAGATTATGAAAGAAGCGACCCGAGAGATAACGCGCCGCGAGGGCCAGCGAAGGGAGCAAATGCAAGGGGAGCAAAATGTGATAACCCGCAATACTCGAGCGTGACTCCAATCAAGGGTCTTCTGTACCGCAACGGTGCCTTCTTCACAGTGATTTTACCCGAACTCCTCGTAGTCGCCTCAGCCCCTCGCCCCACCCAAGCGCGTTACGTGTTCTCAAGCCGCCAGCTCACAAACTCATGCCCACATAATCGCGCTCGCCCACCGCGGCGAGTTTAGCCAAGAAACAGCATGTCGCTGTCTCAGCTAAGTGGTGGTCCCACGAACTACTGGATTTTCCTTACAGGGAAATATCCTAACGGAAGCACTCTGATATATATCTGATAAGTGTATATCGAAAATATCATAAAGCCAAAAGTCAAACCCCTAAACCCCGAGACTTTATGCTCTCGGGCCAACGACACTGCCCACGTGGCACGCTGTCGTCGTCTAGCGGTCGTCACAGTCTGAAAGGATCAAATCGAGATAGCTAGGAGGGGGGCCTGCACCGGTACTACCGATCGGAGCTGCCCCAGTACAAAACTAGCAAATCTCAGCACTCGCGCTTGGCCCCTGCGATGAGGCGGTGCCAGCCCGCGTGGATGAAGGAGGCGGAAACGTCGATGTAGTCGCCAAGCCCGGCGCTGTCGTGCTAGCCCGCTAAAATGCGGGAAGGCATACCGTTGCCGCTGCCGCTACTGCTCGAGTCGCGTGCAGAGCCAGTTGCGTGAGGCTCTGATGCGGCGGAAGCGCATTGGACTCGTCGTCACCGATGCACTCCGACAGGGCCGCTCCCTGCCGGAGTGCAAGCCGTTGAGCTCTCAGCGCAGCCTGAGCCGTGCTCATGATGATTTCCAGACTCAATTCCGCTGCTTCGTGTTGCGGACTGGTCGCCAGTCCGCCAGATGTCGGCTTTCGCCCCCTGCCGTGAACGCTCGTTTAAATACAAAATTCCCGTATAAAAATTCCAAAGATTATGCCCTTTATCCATTTTATCGCTTGATTTTTACCATAAAAATTTCCAGTGGAAGCGTTCCGCAGCCGGGTGCCTCGAGTCGTCCCCGCTCGGCTGGCATGCTTATGCAGTCATATGATCTGCCCTAGTACAAGTATCCCAACCTTCCTAATGCTCGACCTACGACATATGCAACACGTCCACGACCTATATTATTTTGTTCGATTGCGAGACCCTGGTGGCGCATCCAATCGACTTTCGCATAAAAACATTACCGATCGATTGTGTGTGTGTGGGGGGTATTGATTGTGTACGATTATACATCGCGGTCACTCGCCATCATATCCGCCCATTGTGTTAGGACCCCAAATAGAATTTGATGCCCAATCGCACCAACTAGTAGGGATGCCAAGAAAATATAGCAAAAGGCCGAGGAGACCGTGGTGCAGGACACCATCAACCAACCACAAAAGCAAAAATTGCCAATACCGTGACTGGGTATCAACTGGAGAAGGTGAATCTGTAGGCAAATCCACAAATTACATCATCAAGCTCCGAGAGGGCAACTGGGAGACATCAAAATCCATGAACATCGTTCTTCGGAGGGAGGATTTCCTCAATCTTACTCAGAATCCAAAATGCAGTGAGCAGCACGGGTATGAATCTTTTTGAAGGGAGTAGCATCCTTATAGAGTTGAGGACAACATCGAATGCAAGACAACCAACTGTTATGATACCCAAGCGAATCTCTACATCTTCATCATAATATCTTTGTGTAAGCCTAAAATCTGAGATACGTGCTTGCCCTACTTGAAATCAATCCCTAAAACATTACCTAAGATCCGAATTCGGTGCATACACGGGAATATCTGGCAAAACGACTAGCCCAGACAAGCATGGAGAGCTAGCAGGTTCAACATTGGGTCGCAAAGCAGAGGCTTCCACGCACATATCAGCAAAATATTTGTGCCTGCCCCCCCAACAACATAAAGTCCGTTATTAGCCGATGCACCTCTACTCCCCATGGTTGTCTTCCTTATTAGATCACACATCTCTGTACGTGGCTCATACTTGGACCGACTTCTTTGGCTTCACAGTGTACCAACACCAGGGATCAAAGGATTCAGCACACACTTCGGGAAAATTATGAGGATTTTCCGGAGCTCATTAGCGGAAGATGGGACCCCTTAAGCCACACTGGTCCACCCAAGTGCCTCTACGCATGCACTGCCTACAGACTGAAGTTGTGCCTCTGAAGCCGGTTCACCTCTGCCCCCCAACCTGCCTGAGCCATCTCCCCACCACCAAGCCTACTCTGTGTATGTGGCGTATCCTTGGACTGAATCCTTTGGCACCACGTAGCCACAGAAGATTGGCTGCACCGGGAATCGACGCACACACTCCGGGACACTTAATCCAACTTTCTGGAGCTCACTTGTCGAGAACGGAAGCCCTAAGCCCCAAAGCCTCCCCGAGCCACTTGAGCGCCTCTGTGGCCACTCTGCGCTCTGAAGTTGTGCGACCGAAACCAATCCACTTCTCCCCCCGGGTTGCCCAAGCCATCTGCGCACCACTGAGCCTCCACTAAGAACCATCACCCTGCACCCTGCCTGCCCCAAAGCCTTGTTCACCCAAATCACGCCGAGTATCCTAAAGGACCGTCCAAGGGATTGAGAATGTGCATGGCTTATCCTTGGACCGTTGCATGTGTGTGGCTTATCCTTGGACCGTTGCATGTGTGTGGCTTATCCTTTGACCGTGGCATGTGTGTGGCTTATCCTTGGACCGATTTTTTGTGACATCGTATAGCCACAGAGTGTCGGTCGCACTGGGTAACCACACCGGGGATCAAGGGATTCAGCAGACATTTTGGGACGCCTATGCGTGTGACTTAACCTTGAACAGATTCCATTGGCACCATATAGCCATGCAAGTCTATGTGTGAATGGCTTTGAACTTCCAGAGGTGACGGAGCATAGACCAAACGGAAAGAAAACCGTCATAACATTTTTGCCCTCATACCCTGGTGAAAGGATCAAACCGTTTCACAACCAGCCGCCACGACTGGGAGCAGTGGCCACGGGCAACTCAAGTGCTATGAGATTTCGCTTTGCCCAAACTAAGGTACACACCCTCCGAGTCCCGGTGGGGCCCCTGCCAGGCCCGCAGGAGGCGCCTAAGGGAAAAGAACCCCCAGTCCTGCCAAGTCTCAAGGTACCCCGCTTATGATGTGTCAATACCGCACTTGTTGGGTGGCACCCACCACCACCCCCCACAGCCTCCATGAAGACCGCGCCATCCCCAGGCCACCCCCTGGTGCCCTGGCCCCCACAGCCTCCATGAAGGCCGCGCCATCGCCAGGCCACCCCCTGGTGCCCTGGCCCCCACAGCCTCCATGAAGGCCGCGCCATCGCCAGGCCACCCCCTGGTGCCCTGGCCCCCACAGCCTCCATGAAGGCCGCGCCATCGCCAGGCCACCCCCTGGTGCCCTGGCCCCCACAGCCTCCATGAAGGCCGCGCCATCGCCAGGCCACCCCCTGGTGCCTTGGCCCCCACAGCCTCCATGAAGGCCGCGCGATCGCCAGGCCACCCCCTGGTACCCTGGCCCCCACAGCCTCCATGAAGGCCGCGCCATTAACAGGCCACCCCCTGGTGCCCTGGCCCCCACAGCCTCCATGAAGACCGCGCCATTACCAGGCCACCCCCTGGTTTGACCTGCTATACTCATGTGTGGCAACCGTGTGTGACCAACCCCTCCAACAGCTCCGTGATCCAGTGAAGCTTATCTGTGTACAGCGTATCCTTTGGTACCATATAGCCACAGAAGAACGGCTGCACCATGTAGAAGCTCCCACGCCGGGGATCAAAGAATTCACAGTTCGGAACACTTATCCGGATTTTCCGGGGCAAGCAAACGGGGAATGGGACACCCTGAGCCTCACTGGGCCGCCTCTGCGACCGCACTGCCTGCGCACTGATGCTACGCCTCTGAAGCCGGTTCCCCTCTGCCCCGTAGGATGCCCGAGCCATCTCTCCTCAGCCAGGCCTACGCTCAGAACCACCACCGCGCTTCCTGCCTGCCCCAAAGCCTGGTAAAAGACGGAGGCATACGTTCCTGTCATGACAAGGCAAGTGCAGAATACCCGCATTCTGGTGCACTGCACAAACAAGAGGAAGGTCACTGCTGCTGCAGACAAAAGTCCTTAGCAACCGCCTTATACTGGAGCATCTCGATGCTCATATGCGTCACAAAAAAATTATTCAGGGTGAGATGAGCAACAACCAGCGGAGATCATCCGTGAGCTCTGGGTGGAAGGCTGTGGCCATGAGCTTGCCCTCACGTACTGCCACGATCACCTGGAAAGTCCAGACCAAGACAACCAAAATATTCCACCTTCAAAACCATTGCCAAAAGCAAGTGCGGATCTGTCCTGGGCCCTGGTGCTGCAGCAACCCGTGTGTTGCTGCATCGCACCGACCTAGCACATCGCACCCTCAACCGCCAGCAAACCCACTTGTGTGAACATCCTGGAACATCCTTGAGGTAGTTGTGTATGTCCCCGCGTTCCTTCTAAAAGAACAGGCAGCTGCCGCCAGCCAGGTACAGGACAATAGAAAAGCGCTCGCCAGTGTGCTGTGCTTTATGCTATTGTACAACGACGCTCGCCAGTGTGCTGCCCTTTATGCTATTGTACAACGACGCTCGCCAGTATGCTGCCCTTTATGCTGTTACAATCCCGTTGAGTTCAGTCCTCATACACCGACACTTTGCCACTTTCGCTGTTCGCTTTCCCCTTCGGCACACATCCCGGTTCGACTTGAAAGAGCACCCGCCCTGGCTGGGAGATACCTTATCCCTTCCGGTCGCGGCTTTCTGCTCGTCGGTCGTGGTGTACTCGGCCAATACCTGTGTGCGCCCACAAAAGTAGCCCAATGTGAAGCTTGAAGTCTTCGTGAAAGCGTCAAGCCTATGTCCACACAGACGAAAGTAACGCCCATGTGTTGAGAGCAACTTCACTCTAATCGTTCAGGAATCCGGGGGTGTGCACTGACGTATCAAGAGCTTATGAGCTCCACTTCTGCAACTTGACCGGCTAGAGCTCGAGTAGAAAACTCTTGCCGGAATTCCGCTGAGAAAGGCAGGGTGCACATGAAGACCAGCTGAATCCACTCACAGTGTAGCCAACATCCGCGTGCCTCACACAAAATATCCCGAAAGTAGAATTTTTGCCACTTAAAACTATCGGAGTTCCAGTCACCCATATTGCTTTTATACCTTAACGGAGTCCTTTGCTGACAAAATCGCTGGAGCTCTGATGAACATCGCGCGAGTGGTTGCCGCTTCTCCACTTTGGCTGCCACAACCAACGCACGAAGCACAAATATTTCACAGCTCTAGAAGTCAAGTTCACAACACTTCTGATTAAAGGAGGGCTGTTGTTGCTTTGAAGCTAGTCGGCAATTTTCAAACTTAGTCTCGGCAGGTACGCTTCAGCCAACATATACGACCCTCGTCCACAGTTTGGACTTCTAGGGATAAGAACAGAAGCGGTATTCGGAGGTTAGGCAACTCTCCTTGGCACTTCAGCCAGGGACATAAGCTTCCACAAGGATCTTTGGCCGCAAAGGAGAGCAGGAGGTCGGTTCGAAGGTCAGAACAGTGCACCCCTTATGGATCCCGACTAGCCATGGAAACTTTGAAGAGAACTGTTTCCCAAAGTGTAACTAAGGATCTGCGAGCAGTCAGATGGCAAGGCCACGACAGACATCCCAAGATCTTGGAAAATGGAACACTTGCTCTGCACACCAATGTCATTCGAAAACCCGGTGAGATAGCAGAACTCGCTGTTCTAAAGATATGCGCCGTCCCTGCTTGCACGTTGACAGTGTGAGATATGGAGGCTATCTCGGTTACCAAGCAGTGTGGGGCAGTATGGAGGGCACACCTATCGATGCCACCGAGGCACTTGTCAACTGGGAGTTCACACTCAAAGCTGTCGACCTGGCAAAGGTTGCGCGTCAGAATACCCTCTGCAGATATCCACGGCAGCTGGACCATTGACTAGGAGGTTGCTTTGAGGGAAGTTCCATGCGCGAGTGTCCAACGCTGTAGGGTGGACAAGAAGTGGCAACAGTGGACCTTATCCACAGAACGATGTAGCGTAGCAGCAAAGATCTGGAGGGTTGAATTGTGCGTGATCACACTTAAAGAGTGATCTGATCTAATCTGTGCCAGACATCACAAGGACATGTCATAGAATCAACCTATTGGAGACTCGTCAACTGGAGCCCATGTCCTGTTATCCGGGACGACTTGTAGCGATTGTGCGTATGTTGCGTACATACCTGGCTGCCGAAAAAGTTTCGACTGACTTTGCAGTGGAGACCGCCTAGAAGTTGCTGCCCACCTTCTTTTTGCCCTGTTTTCGTTGCAACACACGCATGGCAACAACTCACGAGTATCTGTGACACAACCGACCTTCAAGGTAGTCTAGGGGGAAATGCGAACGAGAAGTCAAGGTAACAACCATTGCGATGACTGTGTAATTTGGCAGTCACTCTGTGAGTGCCCAGCGACTTGAGCGACTCGGAAGCAAAATAAGAATAAGCGGCCTACCTTCAGCCTCCTCAGCGAGGAAAATAAGACCGGCGCAAGTACCCCAGATGGGCCTGTCGCTTTTTGCAAATGCGCGGAGAGGTTCCAACTGCAGAAGTTACATTCAAAAGAAAGAGGATGATCAGGTTAGGCAAACGTCTCGAAAGAGCAGTGGCTCGGGGGACAATGCTGAAGGAGGGGAAAGTGGATGTGTGAAGGCAGACGACATACAGGTAACCGAATTATGTTCAGGTTCAAACAGAAAATGCCCAGTCATAACGTGAGCAGAGTGGATAAGGTACCAGTCCCCAGCGCTCTGCAACTAAAGCCATCGTTGTGCTCTCTCCGCCTGCCAACAACGTAACCTGAGTTGCATGTATACCACAGTCTTATGCATGTTCTATGCATACGACATTATGAGCAGTGAAGTATTTTGGCGCACTCGCAAGAATAAAGAGTTCTGAAGACATCAGACACCAGTGAACTGTGCAGGTACCATCAGACTGCAACTGATATACCTGGTATGATCAGTCCGTCACAACAATCCAGCTGTTCCTTCTTGCGAACCTGAAGTAGCAAATACCAAATCATGATTGTCAGATCTGCACACGCAATATAGAGAACATCAGATTATCTACTTCAAGGTTGCGGAGTGCCGTACTTCAAACGCATCAGCCCCCGCTTTTTTCAGCGAGGTGATGTGCTCTCGGAAGCTGCCTTGCAGGGCAAGCACGCCAATTCGGGCTCCTGAATTTTCAACCATTTTTAGTTTAAAGGTATTCTCTTCACCAGTTTAACCAGCTGATAACTACGCCGAATACAGCACAGATGGTTTCTTCAAGCAGGAAGATACATCCTCCTACGTATCCAGCGACGCGACGCGACGGGCAGGCATAGGCATGCGGTTGGGAAGAATGTAGAACCGGAAAATATTGAACATCCGTCCGTCTCCACCCTAGACCCTTTTGACCCTCGCCTGAGACCCTTATTATAAACGTCACAGTTCAGTCGGTCTCAGTCGAGTGGCGATGGCGATGGCGAGGGGGGGGTGTCACGGGTATGGAATCACCTTGTGACACAGTGTTATGCCGAAACCATATATATATATTTAACACATCACAGCATTTCATCTTAAATATCGAAAGTGTTATCAAAACTTCAAAAGACAGGGTTCCGGTCACTCGGTGACCTCTTCCGTCGAAGAGTCGCTGGCGATGATGGCGCTGCAGGCTGCTTGCGCTGGCGTGTGCTGTGGATGTGGCAACAAGTCGAAGGTCCAAGGTGTCGAACTGTCGAGGTGACAAGGTTGCTTGCAGCCGCCAGCGCCAGCACTACAAGAACACGTGGAGCAGTGGATTTCAAGCCCCCAGCCCCACGCCATCGCCAGACGTGAGACGAGAGTTCCTGAGACGTTCGCGTTCCTGAGAGGTTCTAGGGGAAGGGTGCCAGAAGGTTTCAAACCATTTTTCTGGAACTAAATTTCATCGCAAAATCCATATTTAACCAATACATAAAGTAACTAACTTTCAAAAAAAATCTTAGAGGCGAATTTTGCAACATGACCCCCTATTTTTATTGGTTTATAGGATCCAAGAATGGTGAGTCAACGTGGTATAAAAAAAACCTCACGAAAAGTTATCACGTCATTTTCGAGAAAGAATTTTTATAAAATCAAATAGTGATAATTTTTAATTTAGTATATGCAAATGATACATAAATTCTAAAAATAAATCTACGTGATAACTTTGCCTGAGGTTTTTTTAATACTACGTTGACTCACCATTCTTGGATCCTAGCCAATAAAAATAGGGGGACATGTTGCAAAATTCTGCGCTATAAATTTCAACAAGTGGCAGCTTTGCAATGAAATTTAATTATGTTAACTATGGAAATTGTCATCAATACTTTTTACTTCGTGAGATCATGGCACCCTACCCTTAAGCTTAAAGTTCTATAAATATCATGGAGAGACAGACTTCCACCCAGTGCTGTAGAAATCCGACGTGGCACCGGGAGCTACTGGTAGCGATGCCCCTTAGCTACCGGCAGCCGATCGGATCAAATTCCATACTTAAGGAGCATATTTTCGTTTAAAGTGCCCCCTTAGCCACTTGGCTACTGCCCGACGGTCCGGTCCTATGACAAGGACCGTAGTGAATTCGGGCTAGCAAGTGCGTCGTGTTTTAGATATACTTGATATAATTATGAGTGCTTGGGCATCATTTTTAGGTGTCAAAGAATTTATCTTGAACATGGTTTGGGCGGTATACTCCATTTGGGCATGTGGGGAGATGGTGGAACTAGTGGGGGTAGCATCGCTTGAAATTAATTAAAATGACCGGTCCTATCACAAGGACCGGAAAGGGCGGAGCTTCGTTCACTCATCAAATGGCTTTGGAATGCGTATAGCGCCCAAACCTAACATATTTGGGACCTGTTTATGATATATATCATGAGCGCTACCTTGGAAACCCATAATATGCCCACAAATATAGCTCACTAAGTCCACACATAGAAGAAATATGAGAATTCCTGAAAATCGGTGATAAAAAACCCCGCACCTCTTTAACTTTGCCGATGCATACAAGTCATATCAGCCCGTCTTTCAGTTATGTAAAGCGTTCGAAAATTCATTATATATATCTGGAATAAGACTTTTACGTGCAGGATGAAAATTCAAGTATATCCTCACTCGTATTTGCATATCAAGGGCAGATTCCCTTCCTAGAAATAAGGTGCGAAATTTAGCAAAAAGATAGGGTTTCAACCCCAAACCCAAACTTCAAGGTGTATATATGAACCAATATGTATCGAAAACGTGCACAATCTTTTGCGCATGATTGGATATTATGTTAGGGTTCAAATTGGTAGGTTGACAAGCTTGTCAGACGCCAAATTCGATTGGATAAAAATTATGAAAAGATAAGAGGTATTGTCGCAAACGCGTGCACATGATGGTACGAATACTGTCGGGTCCGAGCAATCTTAACACTCGCGGATAATCATAAGTTCGTCATTAACATTCACTGGTGTCGGTAACTGTCCGAGCAATCTCAACATAGTACAAGATCGTAGAGCTACACATTTTTTGAAATTCTGACATTCTGCTGGACTTCGGGTTTAGGCTTAGTTATTATGGGCTCTGACTAGCCCCTAGCCTGACCCTGCTTCCGTATCGTGTCCGTGACATCCTAGCACTGTACTGTACAGTAGTACAGTACAGTAGTAGTACAGTCTTGCTTCACTGTCTGGGTTTCCGAGAGCATAAAGCCTCGGCCAGACACTGTTTATGGGATTATCAGTTTGATGCTCAGCGAGCTTAGCCGGACAGCGTATCTGTCTTCCTCGCAGGTTATGGCCCGCACCGGCTTTCCGGTGATTCTGATGATGGCGCAGCGCCTTGCTGTTGCCATGTTCGGCTAAGTAGGACGTAGGAGGGGTTGAGCGCCCACTTGGGTGGTGGTGTACCCTTCTCGCGGTATGGCCTTTTGACATGGCAGTGATGGCGGCACGCGTTGTGCTCGCCTTCGCTGCGCAGGAGATCAGTTTGTGACGGATTGTTTTTATTTTACAGCAGCATCGTCGCAGCGAGAGTTGATCCGCATCGTGCGCCACTGGCCCTGGCGAGGACGCTCCACACGTTGTGAATTTTGGCCACTCTCATTCTTCCGCTCACGACCGGTATTTTTCAATCTGTTCTGCCGAGACTTCTACAGCGTATCTGGCCGCCGTGACGGTCCTTACTCCACCACCCTGCTTAGCTCGACCTTTCCCCTGTCTCTCTATCATGGTTACCACAGCGAATAGAATGACGCGGTCACGCGTCCGTAGATTAGAAACGATTTTTGATGACGTGGGTGCACAGCACGCTGCGACACCGCACACGCCGCAGCTGCCAGCTCCGACCACCGCAGCTGCGAAAGAGGTTCTTGAGAAATGTCAGCGGCTTGCTCGGGAAAATTTTGACAGAAAGGTTGCGAAAACCGTTGCCACTAAAATTCTTGGAGACAAGTCTGGGCGCTTCGCTGGGACCGAGACAGATGCAGTCGACATTTTTTCACAGGTCATGCATGAGCTACGCACGCAGTTTCTGCTGCAGTCACAGGCATTTGCTCCCCTGTTTGACTTGACCGACATGGCTGTTGAGGCTCGGCATGAGGCCAATGAGTTGCTGCTTTCGGCTCTGACGTTTCTGGCTCGCCCTGGCTCGCCTGCTCGTGACTGGCTTGAGGCCTCTGGGTCTGACGTTCCTGGAGATGGCAAGCGTGCTGCCCTTGAGGTGGTACGCATGCTCCAGGAACGCTCAGAGCCCTTTGACTCTTTTGAGTCGCTGCTGGCGGTTCGCATCCCCAGCAGCGGAGATCCTGACCGTGAGTTCAATGGCCTGTTGCGGGACGTTCAGCGTTCCCACAACTTGCCAGAGGACGCGGTGAAGCGGCAGTTTCTCAAGGCTCTCGGCAACTCGGCACTGTATCGTGAGTTGGCTAATTCTCTGGCTCGGGCTGACCAGCGGCAGGGAGTGTCTCTTCTGACTATCCAGGCTCGTGTGCGGGAGCAGTTCCGCCACGGCCTGAAGGTCTCTGGCACCCCTGTTTCTGCTTTGTCTTTCGGCGATGGCGCGTCTGACCTGACTGCGGCGTTGTCCAGTCTGCAGAGGCAGCTGGAGCGCATGCAACAACAGGACATTCGTGACCTGAAGCGGCAGAAGCGGGAAGGGGCACCGCCTGCGGGCAAGCACCTTACCCGCTCTGCTGCTAAGCATCATCGTGCTGGTGTTAAGCCACTTGGCACCGCTCCTCCTGTCTCGTTTGACAAGAAGAGCGGTGCCTTCGTGCCTCACTGCAGAAATGCGGAGTGTGCACAAAGTGGTTTGAAACACTGGCATGCTGAATGCCCCAACGGCGGTCCTCAGTCTGCCCATTACTGTGGTGCAGTTGAGAACTATGAGACTGACTGCCTGGCTGTTCGTTTCCAGCGTTTCTGTGACGCTGGGGATGAACATGCCTTCGAGTCGCTCTACACGATGGAGGGTCGCCCAGAGGTGGTCGAGCTGTCGGCACATTCTTTTGTGCCGGCTGAGCCCACATCTCTGCGGCACTTTCAGGATGCGGCGGCTTCCGCTCAGGATGCGGCAGCTGACGAGGACGGCATGGCTCAGTTTGGTCTGGCCACGTTCCACTCGGGTGCACGGGGCTCGATTCCGCCACCGCCTGCGGTTCGGCATCCCTCTGCACTCGTGGCTGGTGGTGTGCCTGCGGCTCATGACCCGCCGGCGGTTGTCCCCGGCTCTCTCGGCTTGCCTGGCTCTGTCCCGTCGCTCCAGCTTGGCGACTCTGCACCGGCTCCGCTGTTTGCTGGCATGAGGATTGAGGCTTCTGACATTGGCTCTGAGGTCTCTGACAATGACCAAGGCTCTGACAATGACTCTGACGGCGGGCAGCAGGTGGCTTTTGGCTCCTTCGGCACTCTTGAGCATGGCTCTGACGGGGGAGCATCGCCAGCGACCGGTGGCAGTCTGACTCCGATGTACCGTCCCCGGACTCCGCCGAGCTTTCTCCGGTGTGCATTAATGGCTTCCGTGCTTTGTTGCTCCTTGATGGCCAGTGCTACGGCGTCTCTGGTTGCCGTGGGCGGTGGTGACAGGGGCCTGGTTGAGCCCGGAGCCACCGCCCGTCGGTCTACTGGAGATCTCTTTGCTTCGGGTCCACCACTTGGTGCTGCAGGCATCCGTGATTGGCCGCCAGATGATGGAGTTCTTCTGTGCTCTTCTTCAATGCTCGAACCGCCGTGGTATTCTGCTTGTTTGCAGTCTTCTGTTACCTTGCTTTCAGCTACGGATCCACCTTACCCACTTGGGTCTGGTGGTGCTCAATCTGTGACAGACAACTTACAATTCACTTCAGGATTCTTATTTACTTTGCATCCGACCGCTGAACTCAGCCCCGCTGACCAGCCTCAAAGTGGCTGAGTTTCTTAGCATTTATCCTGGCAGCTTGATTAGCTTTGGCCCAGTAGTGGGATGATCGGGTCAAGACCCCGGCACCCACCTAGAAGTGATCGGTTTCCACCGAAGTGAATGTTAGGTGTTTGTTTATTATCTCGTGGCTGTATATCCTGTACCTGCTTTGCTAGGTAGTCACACCCACGGGTGGTGTGCTGGACTTCGGGTTTAGGCTTAGTTATTATGGGCTCTGACTAGCCCCTAGCCTGACCCTGCTTCCGTATCGTGTCCGTGACATCCTAGCACTGTACTGTAAAAAAAAGAAAAGAAAAAGAAAAAGAAAAAGAGACACCCTTGGACGGGGTGTGGGGCTTTGTGAGTCCCCTTGACTCCTTCTTCTTTGTCCCTTAGTCTGGTTCCTTGTCTACTTTAGTTCTGTATAGTCTGTTTAGGCTTACTGCAAATCCTGTCGCTAGGTCATGTATTTTCCTGAGTAGGTGTAGGGCTTCCTGTCTGTCGAATCCTAAATGTTTGGTCAGTATTTTCTCCGTGTGTTCGTATATTGTTCCCGTATTGCCGAATACCATTACGTGTAGCGTTACCTTGTAGCCATATAGTTCTAGTAGTTTTACTAGCGGTGTGTATTTTGTGTACTTCGTTTTTAGTGCTTCCTCCCAACTCATTTCGTCTGTGTATGTTACCTCTATCAGGTGTATGTGGCCCGCTTCCGTCATTGCCTTTTGGTGTGTGTACCCAGGCTGCTCATTCCCCTTTTCAGTTCCCTCTAGCATTACTATGTCCACGTAGTGTGGTATGGTGTCCTTTCCGTGTGCTGGTGCCGGTGTGTTTCGTCCGTCCAGTCTGCATTGCCCCCTTGTGAGGAGGAAGTCTTCTATTGGTCTCCCGTTGTTCATTCCTTTCCCTTTTTTCCCCGCATGGGTTCTTATTACACATCCTCCTTTCCTGCCTTTGCTAATTGCTTTCGCTATCATTTTGGTGGTCTCATCCGACCTGCTTATTATCATGTTCTTTATCTCCCTCTCTGTGCATCCTCCCAGCACATGGGCTGTGCGTATGAATCCTCCCGCGTTTACTTGTCTGGGCATCCCGCAGCATTTGCATTTTTGCGACCTTCTCCCTCCTTGCTGCTTCTTGTATGGTCCTGCTGGTAGTTTGTTCGCCCGGCATCTTAGCAGGACTGTCACGTCTTTCTCGTTTAGGTATTCCGTTCCCTTCTTCCAGTATCCATTAGAGAGCTTGTGCATGGCTTTATCACCTTTGAGGTGCTGCATGTATTTTTCTGGCTTTTCTTGTGTTGCTGTCAGTATTTTTTCCCTCGAGGACTTTCTCCATTCCTTCACTTGGTGTACTTCCTTTTGCGCTGCTTCCTGGTCCTGTACCATTTCCTGGAGTGCTCTCCATTCTTCCTGTGCTTCCTCCTGTTGTTGGGCCATTTCTCTGAGCTCGGCTACGGTGTCCTGCTGTGTTGTCGTGTCCACATTCTGTGTTTCCGGTAGCTTCAGTTTCTGGGTTGACCCTTGTGCAGTTTCTCCTTGGGCTTCCCTCGGCCCTTCAGCTTCCCGTAGGGCTGGTTGGTCGGGTTTTGCCTGGCTTTGGGTTCTTCTTCGTTTTTGTCTTTCTCCCTGTTCTAATGCCTCCTCTTTCTGTATTGTTCTTGTCTTCCATCCCTGTTCCTTATTCATTTCTACTCCCCGTGTGCTCTCTCGCCCTTGCCCCCTCTTTTGTTTAGCTTGTTGTGCTGTTTGTACTTGCTGCTCCTGTATTAATGCCTCCTCCTCTAATCGTTCCATCCTCTGGAGTTCCAATTCCTCTTCCTGTTCCTGTTGCCATTCTGGTTCATCGGGCCAGGTGTCTGCCCAGGCTGTTCCTATTTCAGTAGGCTCCCGGTTTCTTTGTGCGTATTCTGCCTCCTTCCTCTCAATGCGTTGTCTTTTGGTCTCCCATTCTTCTGGCCCGGTTTCTAGTTTCCTTTTTAGTCTTTGTATTATGTTCGTTTTTCCCGTCATTTTTGCCTCCCTCACCTTTTTTGTTACATGGTTGAGTATTGCTTGGTGTCCTTCCAGTTGTCTACCCGTGGCCTCGCATATTGCTAGTAGCATCACTGTATCCGTGTTGTCGTGGTTGAGGCCGTATTCCCCTTCTTCACAGGCCCTTTTTGCCACCTCGTCCGCCATTTCATTCCCATGTATTCCCACATGCGCTTTAACCTTGTATAGGGCCACTTTTGTTCCCTCCTTATTTAGCTTTTGTATTTGTTTCATTATTTTCCACAGCAGGTCCCTGTGTACGTGCCTTTCAAGCGTGTGCGGCCTTCTTTTCATGTTTTGTATCTGGTAGAGGGAGGTCAGACTATCCGTGCATATGCTGACTTTTTCTTCTCCCGAGTTTGAGTCTAGTGTCAGTGCCATATATATGGCAGTGAGCTCCGCCCTGTTAACAGTTTGGCAGCGTCCGGCCCATCTTTGCATGTGGTTCATTGCCCGTTCCCCTCTTGGGTCCCAGACACCTGCCGCCGTTACTTCCTCGACTTCCCCGTTTTCCTTTTTGACTTTTCTTTGGCTTCCATCTGTGTAAATCATATTGTTTCTGTTATGCCTCCTGTGGGGCTCTGGGTATCCTTTCCCTTGGTTGTCCCACTTGCTTTCTGGTGGTGGTTCTGCTTTCTCCTTTTCACCCCTTTCCCACTGCAGCCATTGGTCTCCGTTTATGTGCTCGTCCGTTGTGTCTGGGCCCGTAAATTGTAATGCCCACCTTCTTAGGGCGTCTCTGTTTATTTCCTCCCTACTCCACGTGGTGTTAGCTCTTAGTACGTCCATAGTCGTTGGCCTCGGCCCTCTATCCCCTCCTCTGTGCTCCCCTTCTTTTTCCCTGTCTTCCATCCACCGGTCAATTATCTTCTCTGTGTGGTTCTCCAGGTGGCTGCCTGGTAGTGCTTGCATGACCGGTAGTTCATGGTTCATCCATGGCGCGGAGTCTATGACGCAATCCTTCTCCCATTCTGTAATTGACCTAGGTCGCCTGTCCGCATCCTTGAGGGTGAGAGGCCTGTGTATGTAGCATGCTCTGCCTATCGTCCTGACTTTGCTTTGCGGGCACTTGAGAAGGGCCTTGCTGAATATGTCGTGGGTTTTGAGTGCATCCGGGCAGTATTTTCTCCATCCTGCCGCATTCGCTACTACCAGTATTCTCATGTTCCAGTTGCATTGTTTGGGTTTCTGTAGGTTGCCTTGCATCCAGTGGTCGGGTGGTAAGAAGGTGAACTGCCCTTCCTTTATCTCCAGTAACTCGTGTACCCTGTATCCCATGTGCTTATTCAGCAGTTTTCTATACGGGCTTTTGGCGTATGTGGGGTATATTCCTACCCCCAGAACGGGTTCGGCCGTTTTTGTGGAGTTAATTGCCTTTTTCAGTGCCTTGTAGAGGTCCCCTGCTGTGTACTCTGGGTTGAATTGGTATGACCCCAGTTTTTCCCATTGCTCTTCCCATGCCGAGCCTACAGCCCCAAATACCGAGTCTCGTGGGTATTGCGAGTAGTACGTTCTGGTGTCTCTGTGTACATTAAGTGGGGAGGCGAATACCTCTGTTTGGACTCCCATGGCTGTGTGTACCGCCTCCATCATTTCCGGAGGGAAGGTCCAGTGGTTTTGGAGGTTCCTTTTTCTGTGTTTCATCTCCGCTTTGCTGGAGTACCTTATCAGCAGTTGTGCTATTTCCTCCTCAAAAGTGTTTACATGTATTTTGTGTTCTACACTTAGTTTCAGCCTTTTGGCCAGTTGTTTCTCTGTTGGCCTTTGTGCCGTGCTGTCCCCCACCGCCTCGGCATATCTGTCGTACAATTCTCTAGCTTTTACCGTGCTCAGCGTGCCTATAAGGCTTCCCTCCGGCTCATAGCAGTAGGTGGTGTCACCTTCCGTGCGCAGTTGTCTGTCCTTCACCCCTGGAATGTGCCTAATGTCCTGGTCCGGGTTCGTTTCCCTTGTGCATATCTCCAGGTGCGTTACTTCTTTCCAGTACCTCTGTTCGCCGTTTGGTTGCCCTGCCAGTATCTCTTCAGCGGGCTCGCGTTTGGTCCTTTTGTCTCTCTTGTCGTTCTTCCATTCTTCCACTAGGTTTTTCCATCCTTGGTCCGAGGAGAGGTTGTGTTTGAGCAGGTGTGTTCTTACTGTTTCTTCTGTGCTCCACGTCGTCTGTTCGTTTCCTTCTCCATCGGTCCACCGTATTTCGTACTGCGTTACTTTCGAGGTCGAGTCTGTGTAGTTTTGCAGGTACTGTCTCGTTGCCAGTATCCCGGCGGGCGTGTAGTTTCCCTCTTGTCCTAGCATTTCCATTCGGTCTTCCTGTGTCGACCACTGGCCTCTGTCCTGTTGTCCTGACTTCCTCTTTACTCTCCCCCGCGGGTGTCTGGTTGTCATCACGTCGTCTTCCTCCTTTTCTTGGTCGGTTTCTATGCCCAGAACTTCCTTCTCTTGTTCCGTCCACTCTACCTCTGACTGTTCGAAATGCTTCGTTTGGTTGGCTAGCGGGTACATAGACACTAGTTGCAGTATGTCCTTCAGACTGTTTCCAGCCTCATGTAGCGCCTTTATTTGTGCCGGCCAGTCGCTTATGTTTTCCATGCTTATCGTACTTTTGGTGTACCTCTCTAGCTCTCCTGTTTTCCGTTCTTGTATATATTCAGGTTTCAGCCTTCTGTTCCACACATGGTCCCAGTGGTCCCCTGGTTTCTTAATGTCGTTGGGTTGTGCTTCGCAAATGTATGGGTATAGGTGCAGCATTCCCTGTGCTATCTTCGTTGCCGTCTTGGTGTCGTGTTTCCTTCCACCTGTTGCTTTCAGTGTTTCTATTGGTATGGCACTTTTCCCGTCTGCCGTGGTTAAGTTTTTGAGGTCCGGGTAGTTTCTGAATAGTGTGAGTAGTTTGGTAAAGTTTATTTGCTTGGTGGCTTGCTGAGTTTTCGTTTCCTGTATTACATTTACTGTTCCCATTTTTTCAAAGCCTGTCGTCGCAGGCTGCGACTGTGGGTCTCTGTATTCTGTATCCATTATCCTTTGGTGCTTGGTCGTTCTGGTTGTGCCCTCCATTTCCGCGTTTGTGTATACCCTTTTAGCTTTTCCCAGCTGCCTCATTATAGGTAGTGTTTCTTTGCCCAGTTCCTGCATGTGGGTTCCCACCCCTTTCACGCGTATTCCATATTCATTCAGAGCATTCATCTTCCTCAGAGTGTTCGTTTGTGTCTGCAGTCCCATTTTTAGCTTGCTCCTTGTGCTGCTGTGTCCCCTTTCTTCGAAGTGTTTTTCCAGTAGCCCGGCTGTGGACCTACTAACTTGTGACATTCTTTGTCTGGTTTTAAGGTTTCTCTCCCTTTTGCCGTATCCCATCTGGGCCCCTTTGTCTTCCTCACTCTGAACAGCGCCTGCCAGTCCCGTGTACACTTCCTGTGCATATATTGCCTGTAGGGACTGGAGCCCCAGTCCATATTCCTCTTTTTCCTCCGTGTTTAGTTCATTGGGCGTACCATTCGCGGGAAGTCCATATATTCTTTTCATCGCGGCTCCCAGCTGGTTTTCGGCCTGTTGTATTTCACCCTGTGTGTATATCCCGAGGTGGAGTCCGTATTTGAATTTCCCCAATATGGCCGACTTCAGGGAGTACTCTTTTTGTCTTTGTGTGAGGGGGGTTGCCAGTAGTGCGTCTATTCTTCTTTTGAGTTCCCGTAGTGACTTTCTTTTCTCCTCTTTCCATGTCCCCAGCATATTGAGTAGGACCCCCAGGTACTTGTAGGTATCCCCGGCTTTTAGGACTTTTAGCGTTCGACTTCCGCATTTCACCCCTTGGTGCCTGCTTTCTTTCACGTTTTTGTTGCCATGTTCTACCCCTGTTATCTTTGTTTTGTCCTCGTTTATTCTGAGTCCACTCCAGTCCCCAAATGCCGAGAGTTTCTTTAGCTGTTGCTCCATGCCTGTCATTAGTTTGGTTAGTATAATTAGGTCGTCCACAAACGCTCCGGAGGAGGTTCTCAGTTCCCCTCTGAGCTCCCTGTCAGTTGCATACCTGTGCTGGTACCCATGGTCTCCCACCTCTAGCCATCTAAGGAGAGGTTCCAGGTATAGTATGAACAGTAGCGGGCTCATGCTGTCGCCTTGCAGAATCCCCCTTCTTATTGGCACCTCTTCCGAGACCTGGTCCCCTACTTTTGCTCTCATTTGCATGGAGTCCTCCTCGTTTTCGCCCAGTATGTCCCTAACAGCTTCGGTAAGTTGTGGTGGCACCCCTAGGTGTTTTAGCGTCGTAATGAGTCTTTTGTGGTCAACCGAGCCATACGCATTTTCGAAGTCCACGTAGGTTGCATGTAGGTTTCGTTTGGAGAGGTTGGCGTCTTCAATGGCATTGGTTACCCTGGTGAGTTGCTTCATTGTGTTGTGGTTTTCCCTTGAGCCCTCTTGTGCTTCCGAGAGCATGCCGTTTATCTCACAGAAGTCAGCTAGCATTTTTGTGAGTACTGTAGTGTATAATTTGAACAGGCAATCCAGTAGTGCTATAGGTCGGTAGTTTTTTTGTTTTGTTACTTCTCCTTGCTTGTGGTGGAAGCAGAAGTAGCCTTTTTTCCATGGTAGGGGGGTGTGTCTATGCTCCCACATTAATTTCATGAGTTCACACAGTTGGTCGTGGAATCTGTCCGGCATCTGTTTCAGTACTTCATTTTGTATCCCCATGGGCCCGGCTGCTTTGTTGGTTTTCATTTTCTTCACTGCCTGTCGATAGGCCTCTTTGTCCACATTTAGGTTTACTTTTGTTTGGTCCGGCCTTTTGCATTGGTTTTCCCTCACGTAGTTCTTGTACCTTTCGTCAAGCCAGGGTGGCGTATCTTTAAGTCCTTTCTCTGGTTCCTTCATTTTGTATGGTTCCGACCACGCAATGTGTTCGCCCATTGCCTGTGCCACTTTTTGGTGTCCTACCACTAGTTCTCCTTGCATGGTTTCAATTGCTTGTATTGTTGTAGCTGGTGCCGTTCCGTTTTCTATCTCTTTTTTGTATATCAATTTATGGTAGTGCTTTATGTTGCTCCAGTATCCTTCTCTCATTTTCATTCTTGTTTTCTGTTTTCGGTTTGCTTCGTGTTCTTTAATGCACTTCCTTGCCTCTTTTGTCGCAAGCTTTTTCTGTTCCCGTTCCCATTGTTCCCATTCCCTCATTTCGTTTGTTCGGTTGTCAAAATCTTCCGTCCGTGCTTCCTCGGTTACTTGTTCTCGTGTTTCTATGTCCTTCTTCCATAGTGCTATGTTCTCACGGCACCTGTTCCTTTCTTTCAGGTGGCCGTCCCTTTCTTTGCGGAGGGTTTTTGGGAGGTGTAGTCCATGTTGTTGTTCTGGTGCTGCCGCTTGTTTCGGTAAGTTGACATCCATCATTGCCCTGTCTCTTGCTTCCCCCATTATCCTTGCAACCACCCCTCCCGCGTAGTCTATTGCCCGTTTTCTGTGCCTTGTGCTGGCTGCTGTTTTTATCCCGTTTATTGCTTCTTGCATTTCATCTTGTAATTCCTTCGTATATGCAGCGTCCAGTGTTTGCCTGAGGGTATTCCCCTCTGCTTCTGTTAGCGGGAGTTTCAGTCTGTCTGTTTTTGCATGTTGTGGCTTTTGTGTCGTTGGTCTGTGGGTCCCCCAGGCTTTTAGGTCCAGTTGCGTTGTGCAGACCATTTTGTGGTCGCTCATGTGTAGCTCGGTGAGTTCTCCTGCCGTTGGTTGCGTGTAGTATTGTAATTCTGCTTTGCTTGCTAGCATTCTGTCTATGTTCCGTCGTTCATGCCATGTTAGTGTTGTTTCCCTGGTCCCTCCCACATCTTGCAGACCCGTGGCTTCCAGGGTTTTGTTCCATTCTCTGTCCCTGCTATTTTTCGGTGTTCCCGTCGTGGCATTCAGGTCCCCACAAATTAGTACTGTTTGTCCTACCGCATTGTCGCTGGCTGTGGTCACCATTCGCACATACTCCTGTATGCCATTTCTGGCCGCCTCTCTGTCGAGTTCCCCTCGTCCTGTCTCTTCCGCCACGTCTTTCCCTTCCACCGGGTAGTATACCCCTAGCAGGTGTAAGTATTTTCCTCCCGGAAAGTGGAGCAGCGTGTGTGTGAGTACTCCTCGTAAGTGCGGTACCTGCACCTCGGTGTAGTTATGTGGTTTGGCATATTCCCCTGTGAGTATTACGGCAAGGCCCGCCTTGTGGTTGCTCTCTTCTCCCTCCCCTTCCTTTGTTGGTATGTTTGTGCATATGTTTGACTGCTTTCTGTTTCTGAAGTGTCTTTTTATTTCCTCATTCGCAGTCTTAGTTTCCGTGACTATTGCTATATCTATCTCCCATTTTTTCATTTGCTCCTCCAGTTCATACAGTGAGTGCGGGGAGCCTTGTATGTTCCATGTTAGGAAATTTATGGTGTGTTGTTGTGCTTGTCCCATTTCTTCAGTGTTTAGGTTCTCCGTTTTTGGCATGTTCCCACCCCATTGCTTCAGTGCCTCCGGGGACCCTTTGGTTTCCTCATTGTCCCTTTTGTTCGTTTTCGTTGTTGTAGTAGGTGGCGGGTATTTCTTGGCGTTCGCGGGAGGCCTCAGCTTTTTTCCTGTCGCCGTTCCCTCCTCCTTCTTTAGCCTTTCGTTCGCTTGTTCTTTGCTTATCGGACGGAACCGTAGCGTGGCCTGAACTAGCTTGTCCGTGGTACTTGTGTTCTTTTCTTCCGTTGCGTCGCTCGTGGCGTGTTGCTCCGTGGTAGGTGCCCTGCCATCTTCCTTCAGTTCGTCACTTGTCATGTCCTCCTCGGCCAGCCCAGTTGTTTGTTCTGTCGTCCGCCGCATCCCCCGAGTCTCCCCCTGCAGCCATGCCGTGTTCCTAGTCCCGAGTTTGAAGTGTCCTGGTTTGCCGTCAATATGCCAGTATTTCCAGCTCCCTGCCACTCTTATCGCTTGCTCACCTTGACTGAATTTTCCCCATTCTGGTGGTGTGCTATGTGTTTTTAGTCCACTATATTTCACCTTTTGCAGGTCGTAGGCTTCTCGCAGTATGGTCCAAACATCTATAGCTATTAGCAGTTCGTCCTGTTTTTCTATTCCCCCAGTAGGTAGCCACACATGCGCCTGCATGTCCTGGCGTGTTATTGTGAGCATCATCATTGCCCATTTTTCTCCATCTCTTATTGCTATTTGGGTTCGGCCATCTGTCGACAGTTTTCCCATTGTTTCATCTATGAGGGCTTCAGTGTCTTGTTGTAGCGCTTGAAGTGCTTCCCGAACGTTCATTATTGTTTGTACGCCCACCCCTTGTTGTCGCATTGTGTCCTCCACCTGTTCCCCTGTGCGGCCACGCTCCACCTCCCTCATGAAGGCATCCGCCGCACACGTTCCTTGGGTTCGCGCCTGTTTTGCCCCAGTCCTTTTTGCTGGGTTCTCCCTTGTCAGCTCAACTTCATCCGTGTCCTGTTCTGCATGTGACTTGTTTTCCCTCATTATGGCCGACTTTATCTTTGGCCTGAATCTGTCTCTGCATTTATTCACTATTTCCGTAGTGTGTAGTGTCACGCATCGACTGGTTTGGAGTGTGTTCGTGTACACATGTTGTATCCACGCTCCTTTCCTTTCTGACAGCCACTGTTGCCATAGCTCCGCAATATATATCACCCAGACGCCGCAGCTGAATGCATCGTGTTGGTGCCTGTCGTACATCGGCGTGGCTCTAGCTTCCAGGCACCCCATTGCCTCCTTGTTGCCCGTTACCCATGCACTCACTGCTCCTTGCAGTTCCTCCGCCATTCTCGTGTGCCCTTGGGCGGTTTTCTTCCGTGTCTGTCTTTCCATGCCCATAGAATCGTATACATAGGCCTGCAACGTGCTGTTATCTTTTGCGACGCAGACTCCTACCATCAGTAGTAGCCAGTGTCCGTTTCCTACCACTGGTATCTGGGTGCCACCCTTTCTGGCGACTTTTTCTTTTACCATCTCCAGAAATTTTCTGTCATTTTCCCTCAGCATCTTCAGTATTTCTCGCATGGTTGTTGAGCCCGGAGGGTTGTCTTCCAGTGTTTCGAGCGCGAGGTCCACTTGGTGCATATTCAGTTTCCCATCCTTGGCAAATATTCCCTGCGTGACAGAATTCTTGGGGTACTGTCCTTCCATTTTCTCGTTCGAGCATGTCCCTCCCCCTATATGTGAGGGCTGTGGTTTCGCTTCGGCATACCTACCCGTCTCCTCAATTTGTTCAGCTTTCCTGTTGGGTTTTGTACCCAAAGCTGCTCCTCGTGCCGCCGTAGACATTTCATTCACCGCTTTGACCTGCGGTACCTCTTGTCGAGGGTTTTTCATTGCCAGTTGTGCCTGCTCCTTCCGTTTAGCCAGAGTGCCCAGCACACTTAGTGTTACATGCATGCTCATTATTTGGGCTCCCACCGTTCTCGCTATGTTTTGGCCTTCCCTTCTCATTCGGCGCATCTCACCATGTTTTCGCGCCCACTTACTATTGTCCCTGTCCTTTGTTTCTTGCCTTACTACCTGGTTGCTTCTGACCAGTTGTGGTCTGTCATATTTGGTACGTTGTACCCACCTGTATGTTTTCCCTTTCTCATGTTCACTCCAGTATCTCCTTCCCCTTTTGTGTGCATGTGCGTGCTCCTGCCGGTTCGCCCGTAGGTAATATGTGAGGTTTCTTCTGAAGTTCGCCCTTCGTCCCCCCTCTTCTGTTGTGGCTAACCACCTGGGGCCCTTTGGGGGCTTTTCCTGTGTTATTTCCTGGCGTTGGTCGTTGACTCCTCTTGGCATTTCCTCACTTACCTTTCCAGTTTCAACTGTTTGCCGGGTTTTTGCTGTTGCCTCTGTGCTTCGTTTCTGCATGCACTGTGCTGCATGCTCCCTTTCCGGGGCTTCACCCAGCACTCCCTTTGAGAGCTTTTCCTGTGTTGTTCCTTGGCTTCGGTTGTCCTCCCCTCTTGGCATTTTTTCCTTTCCCTTCCTTGTTTCAGTTACCTGCCTGGTTATCGTTGTTGCTGCTGTGTTCCTTTTCTGCAAGCATGTCACTCGCACCCTTTCCGGTGTTTCTTTTTGCATTCCCGTTCCCACCTTTCTGCCAGTCTTCCTGCATGCTGTTACCCGTATCCATTGCGTTAATTTTTGTGCTGGCGTTATTCTTCCTCCACTAGTAATTTTCGTCAGGAACGTAGCTGCAACACAAATTGCAAGTATTGCTTTCATTAGTGTGCCCCGTGAGTTGCCTTCGTGTCCATTACTTACCACGCATCTCCTTCGGGTATGTTTTCCTCCCCCCATACCGCCTCCCTTGTTACGCGTTACACGCTCATTTTGTCCCCTCACACCCTGCATGTTGCATTTTTGAACTTCGTGTTCCTCAATACTTATTCGTATGTACCCTATGGGTGTCCCCTCAAAGTATTTCCCCTTTTGGGCCATTTGCACAAAACTTCGTATTTTTACGTAGAGCTTCTGGAGCAATTCGCTAAATATCCAATGTCGTCCGTTCAAGCTCATTTTCATTTGTTGTTTGTATTTTACCATTTGTAGGCTCTGTGTGAAATTTTTCCGTCTAATTTTGTCATTATGTGCACCTTTACCCCCCTTTTTCTGTAGGTACTGACCCTTTGGGTTAGGGTTTCCTTTCATTTCCCTGTATATGGCTGTGTAAGCTGTCATAGTTGGCCTTTTCCCTTTCAATGTATCTTGTGGGTTTCTCCTGTTATTGTTGTCCCTATCGTTTCGTCGGTGTGCATGTTCTTCTGGCTTAACGCGGTTTTCCTTGTTACGCGTTACACATGTCTGCAGCGTTGTTCCGTTCTTTTTACAGCATATCTGGGCTTCATTCTTCCCCATATATCTTTGTGCATAACTCTTGGTTGCCTCCTTAAAATATTGCTCTGCTGGGGTCGTTTTTACAAAACTTCGAATTTTTACGTAGAGCTTCTGGAGCAATTCGCTAAATGTCCAAAGTCGTCCGTTCAAGTTCATTTTCATTTCATGTTCGTATTTTGCCATTTGTAGGCCCTGTGTAAAATATTTCCGTCTAATTTTGCTTTTATGTGCCCCTATTCCCTCCCTTTTCTGTAGGTAAGCCCCATTTGGGTTAGGGTTTCCCCTTGTTTTCCTCCATATGGCTGTACGGGTTGTTGCAGTTCTCCTATTTCCATTCAGTGTATCCTGTGGGTTCCTTTTGTTGTTACTAGCCCCGTCGTTTCGCCAGTGTGCATGTTCCCCCGACCCCTCGTTCTTCTTGTTGTTACGCGTTACACTTGCCTGCAGCATCATCCCGTCCTTACTACCATATGTCTGGACCTCATTCTTCCCAATATGTCTTTGTGTTCGACTTCCAGTTGTCTCCTTGAAATATTGCTTCGTCAGAGCTGTTTTTACAAAACTTCGTATTTTAACGTAGAGCTCCTGGAGCAATTCGCTAAATGCCGTAATTTGCCGGTTACTCCTGAAAGTGTGAATACTGTCTGCCATCTTGCAATAAAGTCCCCATAGTAACTTTCCTGTAAGGCTGACCATTGTCTCCACTCGCTGGGGCTGGTTTGTGCTTATTTCTCTTAGGGTAGGCTTAGGGTTCCCCTCTTGTCCTAGTGGGAGTTCCTGAATGTGTTCTCTGCTGCTTACCTCCCTTGTGCACGAGGAACTGGTCTCGGGTGCCCCGCTTGTCGCTTTAACTCTGTTTACTATCTCATAGTGTATTTTATTGCAACTGCAGCTACTTAATGTCATTGTATGTTTTATGTTATTTTCTGCAGCTCTTGTGCCAGGTGTGCCCGCCCTTTCCCTATGTTGTATTGAGTTTGATGATGCTACCGTGTCAACAGTGTGGTGGCAGTTGGTGCCTGTGTTATTGCTAGCCCTTTCACATTGGTGTCTAGTCGTGGGCTTTGCAGCCTGGGTTCCGATCGGCACTGTGCAGGAGTGTGGGCACGATGCACTATTACCAGCAGCAGGTTTGGATTTAGCAGATTTACTTTTTACTTCAGGTATTTGTTTAACCAGGATTTTCTGGTATACAGGGCTTTTCCTAGCTTCAAAACTGTAAGGGCCTATACAGGATGTGGCCTCCTCCAGGCTGTTTCTGTCAGCTCCTAGAGCGTTGGCTTCGGTTGGAGCGAGGCTCTGCCAGCTGTTGTTCCAGCTGCTCCAGTTTTTTCCTTTCGTCTGCCTTGGCCTGCGATGCACACAGGAACCCAGCCAGTACTTATTCAGCTGATTCCCCTTCCTCTTGTGCTGTGTTCGGACTGGTTCAGTGACGCAAGTGGTGGGGTTCCACTTTTCGTCTTGTGCCTGATTTCGGAGCCGATGCCCAAACTTTTCAGTCAGATTGTGTGTCCCTGTGCTGTTGCCCTCAACGCCATATGCGAGGGGTCCTTTATCCAGTGAGGATGATTTTTCCCCGAGGGAACTTACCCGTGCTTTTTGCAGACGTTTGAGCTCCGACAGCGTCTCTTCGTCGATCTCCATACCTCCGTCGCTGTCAGATGGCTCGCTCGCTTCCCGTGGCCTGCGTAGATTTTTCTTTGCCGGCTCGGGGGTGCGGTGCCCTTTCAGCAGTTTGGCCAGCGCGTTGTTGGAGTTGCTGAAGGACGTTAATATTTCGCTGGAGATTCCAATATGCTGCTTCTGGAACACTCGGTTCTCCTCAGTGAGGTCGATCACGGAGTCCTTGACCTCGTCAACCTTGCTGGAGACGTTGTTCGTGGCCTCAACGCTGTCCGTGAAGCCGCTCTTGCACGTGCCCTCGAGCTTCTCCACGGCCTTGCGGAGCTCGTTGATGGCCTCGTCACCGGCCCCGCCCTTCGCAGCTTTCGCCCACTGGTTGGAGAGCTTGCTCTCCAGCGCTTGCACGATGTCCTCCGTCCGCTGCGCCCCTGCTGCTGGTGGCGCTGCCTTCCCTCTTCTGCCTTTAAACTTATCTCCCGTGCGAGAAAAGTCAGAGTGTTGGAGGAGGTAGGACCGGGATTTATTGGGGAGAGAGAGGCGGACCGTACGTCTGTCCTGCTTCCCCAGCCACTCATACGCCGCTTCGCTGGCTAGCCCAGTGAAAAGATTGCCGCTTTTTGTGATTCTTACCCGCATATACGTTTCCGGCTTTGCTGGGTCAGTCCCTGGCCTCACTGTCGTCGCTGGCAGTGGCTTTAGATGTTCTGCTGCTTCGCCTAGGCCCGCCTGTGTAAACACCTCCTGGATGGCCGCGACTAAGTTCGGGAGGTCCGCGGCCAGGTCGATGGTGCTCCCCTTATCAACTACGATCACCTCTGTCTCGTCCTCGCCTCTGTTCGTTAGCGATGGTCTGATTCTCTGTACCGTGTATTCCCCGAGACCCGGGAAGGCCAGCACCTTCGACTCTATGTTGTCAGCGGCCTCCTCCGTGACCGCCACCAGCCGTATGCTGTTGGTGTGCTTCTCCATGTACGCGGGCAGTCCCCGCGCCCCTTTGATTGCTGATTCAACAGAGGGCATACTTCGCAGTTGTTTCTCCAAGTCTTTGGTCGTGTGCCCACGCAACTCTTCGCTGATTATGTGCAGCTGTCGCTCCGCGTTGCCCGTCCTTGTCTGCCTCGGATGAAATACCCGTACCCTCGGGATGCAAACGTCTGCTGCTTGGAAGTTGTCTGCCCCCAGTGGTACGCAGTGAAGGGGTAGATGTGCCAGAGATGTCGCCAGCGCAGTGATGGCATATTCACTTTTTTCAAAGGTGAGATGTAGCTCTGCTATCTTATCAGCATACCAGCGTAGCTGGGTTTCGCCGCTGCACAGAACCGGGGCAGTGTCAGGGAGGTCGTGAAAGTGTCGGATCGCCGACTCCAAGTGGCCGATGTACTGCCTCGCTGCTTTTGGCTCTTCCCGAAAGGGCCCCACCGTCACCTGCGGTCCCTTCTTGTGCATGCCAACTTCATCCTGCTCCTCTGAGGTCAGGTCAGTACAGTTCACTACCAGCTGGTATCGAGTTTTGCCGTGTCCCGCCGGGAGCCCGTAGATGCTCTCCAGTGGGAAGCCCCGCTGGTATTTTATTTTCCGCGTGTCCTCGTAGACAGTCATGTATTCTGCCACCGCCTCCAGCGCCGTCATATCCGCGTTTTCAGCCCCCGCGGCCTCAATCAGTTTCTTCATATCTTCTCCATGCGTATCACAGAGGTCTGGCATGGTCGCTCCGCCCGGGTACGTGTCAGTTTTCTTCGCTGCTTGCGCTCTTATTTCTCTGATGAACTCCTCAGTGTTCTCCTGGTCCGCTGATCCTCGTTCTCGTTCCATGTGTCTGCTCGATTTATCTTCCTGCCCCACTTGTTGGGGACTTCGTTCTCCGAATTTTCGCACATTGCCGGCTTTCATGTTGGCTAACTTAGGTTTTTCAGTTGCTGGACGTCTTGTGTCTGGCTTGTACGGACAGGGGTTTTGGGCACTGCATGCAAAGTACGGCGCTACAGACACAGGGTGGCGCACCTCGTTTCTCACCTGTGTCGCCCCATCACCGTTGTTACCGTTGTCTTGGAGTCCTGCGAACACAGTTAGTAGGAAAATTACATTTTTAAAAATATCTATTTTTGTGCCCCGCGGCCCGGAGAGAGGTGCACGCCTCAGACGGGTTCGCGAGAAGTGTGACTGTACTGTACAGTAGTACAGTACAGTAGTACAGTCTTGCTTCACCGTCTGGGTTTCCGAGAGCATAAAGCCTCGGCCAGACACTGTTTATGGGATTATCAGTTTGATGCTCAGCGAGCTTAGCCGGACAGCGTATCTGTCTTCCTCGCACATTCTGAGATCGAACACTAAGCTCTTTCATGCAAGCCCAGATTTCCAACATCCCCCATCTGTAGCTGCTGCGTGCAGTAGCACAGACTCAAATATGGGCTTGTTCAGCATACTGGGTCGTATCACCATCTGCCATGAACTTGCCCAAACTGAAAGTGAACATACCAATGCCTTCACCTTCTCCACCCTGTAACATCCTGGCTCTGACCAGCGGATTCTTGAACACCAAAACCCACATACATCTTCGGCCAATAGGTCCATGTTCCAGATGCCCAATCACATGCAAGCGTCCAGACTGACTCAATCGTCTGAAGTACGCGGCTCTACTCTCAGTCATGTCTGTCAAATAATAAGAAGGAACATGGACACATGCCACCACACGACTGGCCATAACTGCCAATGGAAACGCGATATCCAGCGCTGCAAACCAGGGCGAAGTCACCACGGCATCACAAACACCATACTTTTCCTTCCATATGCGATAGTTACCTGGCTGAAGTGCGTCATGCGCCTCAGACCAACCCAGCTGAGAATTCCAGTCATTATTCATAAATCTCAACTGCGGCCATTGCTCCACCATCACCTCACTGATGACCCCAGTACCTGCCCATGGGTCCCACACGCCATCGATGGACTTCCAGTCCACCTCTGTCGCCAAGCGCCTCACCTCGGAGGGCACTGTGATGACCAGCTCAAGCCCCCACTGCAGCGCACTAGCTTCTCGCACCTGAGCCTTGGTCATATGCCTCAATTCTCCTCGTTTTTCAACTTCTTCTTCAGCCAAAGCAGGCACACGAGGTGCATCCCTCAGCTGCCTTGCCATTGCTTTCTGTTCCCGGTACTTCTTGCTCAGCACCGTGCGATGCCCCTCGTCCCAGTGCCCTGGCATGAAGATCTGCACGGCCTCAGAGAGCTTGTCCTGTCTGCCCCAATCAATCTGATCTGGCATATAGAAGAATATGTCATTCTCCTCCAATAGCATCTCCCTCGATGAGATAGCATGCCATGGCTGAAATTTGTCTCCCTTCACCACACGACGGGGACCCACGTCTGCTGGCAGCAGGCGCATGTCTGAGGACAGCTTCTCATTCAATTGCTGCTCCTTCATCCCCAATCTGTCCTCCAGGACACAAGAGCTCTCGGCTTCCTGGGTCTGTATCTCAGCGCTAGCAGCTTGCATCCCCGTGCCTGAGCACCTAGGACATAGCCACTCGCCTTCTGGTACTTCATCCAATGCTGGGGTAAGACACCACAAATGGTACCCCCTGTTGCATGCGTCGCACAACAACATCTCTGCTTCTCCATCAGTCTTCCTGCACACTTCACATGCAAGGTGTCTGCTGGGAACGGCTGCACTGCAGTCATACTGGTCCTTCACCTGTAGGGGACATGGCGCGATGCTCTGCACGGTGCTCTTTTCTCTTAACTTGGTGGCGTCCTCAAGCACCACAACACCATCTCGCTGTATCTTGACCAGCTTCAGAATAGCAGACTTGGTCGCGACTTCCATGCCGCTTCGAGGCTTCTGTCTGATGTAGACGAAGTCACCCACCTTAAACTGGTGTGGCTTAGGCTCAATTCCCCCACCCCTTCTTCCTTCATAATGTAAAGTATCACGATGCTGTGCAACCTCCAGGCTGCAGCCAGCGTGTACCATTAGTCGCTTCACTACCTCTGCTCTCAGGAGGAGGTCCTTGACTCGAGCGTCCTTGTCATCTTTGACCTCTGGACTGAAGTCCATGCTGGGCGCTTGCTTCAGATCTGGCGGCACCACTGCTTCTTGGGCAAACAGCAAGGTGAACGGCGCCACACCTGTGGACTCTTGGCGTGCTGCATTGTAGCTCAGCACGAGCGACCAGAGCTGTTCGTCCCACTCGTAGTCGAGGCCCTTCTCCAAGGCGATCTTCTTGAAGCAAAACTTCATTGTACGCACCACCCGCTCGGTGAGCCGGTTGCCTTCTGGAGAGTCCGGCGAGGTGACTCGTCTGTCTATCAGACAGTCTCTGCATAGCTGCTCGAACTCACCCTCGAACTCCTTGCCTCCATCCAGCAAGCACTCTGCTGGCGCACCAAACACAGCCAGGACATGAATGCGAAATGCCGCCGCGATGGTCCTTGCCTCCTTATTGGGAATAGGTACACAGACGATGAATCTGGTGCAGTGCTCGGTCATGATGAGCACCCTGTTGTTGCCAGCCTTGGTCTGTCTCCTCGAAGGCCATGCCAAGTCCAGCGACCAACGATACATGAATGACACGATCTCGAGGGGGGACAAACACGCCTCCTCTCTTGCATAGTGAGTTTTCACGCGCTGGCAGGTCTCACACTGAGTGACCACAGCCTCCACGTCCTTCTTCAGGTCGGCCCACCAATGGCGCTGCCACAGAAGATGCTGCGTGCGTCTTATGCCCCAATGGCCAGTTCTGGAATGGTATTCCTTGACCAATGCAAGACGGTCAGCAGGCTTGGGTATTCTCACCTCCTTGCCCGACAGCGTGATCATGTAGATCTCGTCCGTAGCCTCATCCCATCGATGTCGTGCTGCGCGTCTCCGCACACGACGAACCTCATCCTCTGGCAACCTCACGCTGCCATTGGACTTCAACCATCTGAGGCACCATGCATCGTCATGCACATCTCGATGCTTGTCACGGTCGACCTGCTGTTCAGCCACACTGGCCATCAAGTCCGCGAATCTGGTGGTACACGCCAACCTGGGGAGTCTCATCTCCGCATCTTTGGCAGGCGGACTCCAAGCAGGTACGTCAACGCGCGCTGCTGGAGTTGCGCCCTCCTTCACGAAGTGGCTCTCGTGCCTCTGGCGATACTGCTCGATGGCATAGAGCTGCCACTCCTTCTTCTTCTTCTTCTTCTTCTTCTTCTTGGTTCCAGCCTTCTGGCGCTGAGCCCCAATTCCTTCTGCACCTTTCTGCCCTTGTGAGCACATTATCTGCAGCTTCTCTTCCCAGTCACGGTGACTCATGGTCTTCGCCACCTGCTGAGTATATGCGTTCGAATTCTCAACCCATTCCGCCAGCAAAGCTTGCCTCTGCTGAAGGTCCGACCTCGCGTGGTCTGCCCAGTTGTTGTCTACAGCGATAGGCTGTCCTGGGGAACTCTCCGCCTCTGGGGACTCCTCGCTGTGAGGAAGCCCCTTCCTGCTTGCTTCTGCGACTGCCATCAGCAGTTCCATGGCCCTGCGATCCATGGCCAGGCCCAGAATGCTCGCCAATTCTACGTCGTTCAGGCCATCAGCCATGCGTAGCTCACTTGCGCTGTAGCCCATGGCTCGCGCCTTCTCGTCGAGGTTCACTTCTTGGGATTCTTCCGCGGTGTCCTCATCGTCATGGTTGCGCACCACGGTGCCCATTCTTGCTCTTCTAAATGCTCTCGACCCTTGCGTTGCCATGATGGTGGGAAGAGCCCTTAACGGTTCTCCCACCACGTTCACCACGTAGTGAGGCGCTCGGTCTGTTCTTATCACTGGTCTGGGCTGCCAGCCCTTGCGTAGAATTGACGATACAACTCGTCCTTCTGGTCTCGCCACCTCGCTCATAACGGAGCGAAACTGGTGGATCTGGAACAGGTTGCTCCAATACGCTCGCAATCGATGTGCGTAAGCGCCTGCTTGTGCTGCGTCAAAGGACACTGGTCGACCAATGACGCTGGCAATGTACGGGAACACCTCGTCCCTGATCTTGGTCCCTGGTCTGTGCGACAATGGGGACACGTTCTCCAGGATGTATCCTGGGGGCCTCTGCTGCTGTAGCTGCTGCAGCGTGGACAGAAGCCGAACCACTTCATAAAATAATTTGCTGTGCCTGCCATCCAGGCCTGTAAGCGTTCCAGCAGGGGAGAGATCCTGGCATGGAAACCCACACACCATGACCCACTGACGTCCTTGAAGAGCTCCTGCCCGTATGAAATCGGCGCTCGTCGTGTCGTGCAGATCTTGGGGTAAGGCCCCAAATTCTATTGCACTGGGTGAGATAAGGTCAGGATATCGTCGCAGCAACGCCGTGCACCTGGCTCTGGCCACTGTCTGACTGCTCGGTGATATGTCCTGATACAGGTATCGATCCACCTTCATGCCATTGCGGAGCAACATCTCCAGACCAGCACAGAGGCCTCCACACGGCTCATAGCACACCACGCCTTCCTCTCGAGCTTGCGAGAAGAACCGCCTGCTCAACACCCTGGTGTCCACCTTCTCAGGCTTCAAGATGCGCCCGCCTTCAAAGTACTCATTGCTGTATACAGCGGGGCTTCCTTCGCCATGCGTGCCTCGTGTAGGTCGCACCAGGCTCAGCGCTTTCCAAGCCGCCCTTGCTAGCCTTCCAGAGTCGGTCACCAACTCGGGTAGATCGGTGTCGAACATGTCCCCATGATTGCACTCCAATTCCTCCTGGTGGTGCAAATCGAATAAACGATGCACTGGTCCCGTGCCCAGCTGCTCCACGGCAGCCCTCTTGCAGTAGTTGGCAACCTGCACCTCTGGCGTGGCCTCTTCCCCTGGGGAAACATCCCCAGCCAGCATGAAGCACAGGTAGTCGCAGAAATCCTTCGTGCAAACTTCCCCCACGCCTGCGTGAAGCGCAGTCACCTTTTCTCTCTCATGCCTTGCCCCAGTCTCGTCAGTCGTAGACGGTAACGGGTAGCGAGACGGCACGTCAGCGTTGCTGTTCTTAGCTCCTGGGCGATACTGCACCGTGAAGTCGAACTCCTGCAAGCTGATTGCCCAGCGCAGGTGCTGTCCCTGAAGATCAGCCTTCTCCATCAAGGTAGTGAGCGGTGAGTGGTCAGTCACCAGCGTGAAGTGAACGCCATGCAGGTACTGTCTCAGCGTGCGCACTGCCCACACCACTGCAAGCATCTCACCCTTGAAGCTGGCGTACTGCCTCTCTGTCTTGCTCAGGGATCGACTGATTGCCATGCAGATGTACTCCTTCCCATCGTCATCCTTCTGGCCCAGCACTGCGCCAATGCCATAGGTGCTCCAATCGGTGTACAATATGAGGGGTCTGTCGTAATCGATAGGCCTCAGACATCTCCCAGAGCAGAGCGCGTCCTTCAGCTCCTGGAGCGCTTGGTCTTGATCCTTCCCCCAAGCTCCCTTGATATCGGTAATCTCTTTCTTGAGCAGGTCGTTGAGAGGGCGAGCCATCTCAGAGTAGTTCGGCCCTCCTGGCTCACCCACTAAGCCCTTGTAGTAATTCATCATGCCCAAGATGGAACGAAGCCCAGTCTTGTCCTGCGGCCTCGGAAGCTCCTGGATGGCCTTGCACTTCGCTTCCTGCGCGCCAATGGAGTTATGCCCAATGCGGTAACCCAGAAAGTCCACCGTGGCTGCACCAAAGGTGCTCTTGCCTGCGTGCAGTCTTATGCCAGCGTCCCCCAATGTGCGCAACACGTCCTCGACGTCCTTCAGATGTTGCTCAGGCGTGGAGTCAGTGTAGACCACTACGTCATCGACGTACGCCACAGTGCAATGCTGCAGGTGACGTAACTCGTAGTCCATGATTCTCACAAACGCAGATGTTGCTCCAGCAGCCCCAAAGGGCATCGAAGTATACTGGTACAACTGGTTCTTCCACCAGAATGCCGTCTTGCTCCTGTCCTCTTCCGTAGCCATGGGAATCTGATGGAAGGCTTTGGTGGCATCCAGCGTGGTCTTAAACTTGGCCTTCGCCACCTTCTGGTAGAGCTCCTCTGGTCGATGCGGCAGAGTGTTGTCCTTGAGGGAGTGTCGATTGACGCCCCTGAGGTCCACGCAGAAGCGCGTCTGGGTCCACAGGCCAGTCTCATGATCCTTCTTGCCAGCCACGACGACATTGCTCGCATGTCTACAATGCTTGGCTGCAGGCTCAATGAAGCCATACTCCAGCAGTTCCTTGCAGTGGATGTCAATGATCTCTTGTTCGCCCGGGCTGTACTTCCTGGGTCTCTGGTAGGCAGCCTTGGACTCGTCCACAAAAGGGATGGAGAACGTGTTGTGCTCCGCCTTGCCCTTGTAGCCTGTCAGGTCGTGAGGGCTGTTGGCGAAAGTGCCCTTACATCTGCGAAGAACAGCTCGCATTTCCTCCCAGTGCTCCTCCTTGAAGTCAGGATGCCCTCCAAACGTGGCATTGAGCTCAGTGTCGAGCCACGCTGCCTCGTCCTTGGTCACAGTCGTGTCACCCAGAGGTTGAAGCTCGTCCAGCACGGTATACGGCAAGACCTCATCCTGCTCCGCGACATTGGCCTGCCAACCCGGCTCCCATTGCCTCGACGATTGCTGAGCCTCCCAAGAAGTGCAGGGTGACGCACTCCAGGCACTCCGCGTGGGCGACATGACGCCATGCGCAGGCATGCTCTCCGTCAACTTGCCAGCAACCCACAGGATTCCGCACAAAAGCAGAAAAAAATCGCAAAATTCTATTGAACCGCACTGCGGCTACTGGCGAGTTCGAGGCGAAGAAGCACGCCACTAATCTCCACCCCCCGAGCGCCAAGCGAGAACTCCCACCAGCAGCAGTGGAGACCACCAGCGCAAGGACAATCACGAGGTAAGCGACCTGCGCGAAATGATGAAGTTGGAGATTACGCCGAAGCTGTGCCCAGCGCGCCGCAAAGCGAGGCTTGTTTAACCTGGCCGGCAAAGCGGGCAGGCGCACGCGGCCCAGTAAGAAAACTTGGGACCAGCGCAAGGACGAAACAGTCCACCCCCGGCCACCTCGAACGTCACGTGCGTCCAGAGGGATGTCCATGACATAAGAAGCCTGGTGCGCCCTATCCTCAGTATAAATACCGGCGCCGACCCAAAGCCAGGCGAGGACCACGAGGAGGAGGGCTGCGGCACACCGTAACCAGCATGCCAAGGAAATGACCACCCCCCGGAGGGGTACCACCACCCAACCTTCGGCACGAACACGGTGTACGCCAGCATAGATGCCCGTGGTGCGCACGATAAGGAGCCCAATGTACCAGACATACGCGAGGGCCCATAGGACCCAAATGTCATAACCTGCACGACGAGGGTAACGTCGAGCAATTGACCACCACACCGGCAGCCGGTGCGAAAGCGAGGCCACGCAGCGCCCCCACCAGATCTGAAAAGGGCACCATGACAGGTACCACGCCATCGCCTCCCACATCGCCCAAACGGCGACCATGGGCACGGGACCTCGTCCCAGCCACCACCAAACCACTGCACTGCCTGCAAGCGAGATACACGCTCGCAGGACACCCGGCCTCACGCGGACTGCCTGTGCCGGCAGCCCACGGCCACAGCGTCGGTTGTGCGTCAGGGCTGCCCGCCCGCTGCGCCCGGGGAGCCCTGATGAAAATGCGGTCGCTGCCGCTGCGTCTCTCGTCGTTGTTGCGTGTGGTGCGCAAACGCCTGTGTCTCATCTGAGCACACTGAATGCGACGGAGAAGGCGGGCACTGCAAGGTGAGGCCGACCGGAATTCGGGACGCTCTCGACGCGGAAACGACATGGGATGAAGCCCCGTGGCGCCCAGTGGAAGGAGCAGGCGCGCGTGCAGCGCGGTTCGCGCCCTGTTGACGTCCAGCCGCACTGCCAGAAGGCTGGCGTTGCTGACGCGCAGGGGGGTCGCGGACCTCGTCCACATTCCTTGTCCACCTCTCGTCCACGTGCTCAGGCCTCTCGGCCACTCGAGCCTGGAGGGCGGGCGGCGCAGCTGTTGGGAGACGACGTGCCTCAAGGGATTCCAGCGCCGGCAGCACCCACGGCGCGGCCGCTTCCTTGGTCCCCCACTGCAACTGCGTGAACTTCCGGTCGTCTCGCATGAGGTAATCGTTCGTGAACTGAGCGCGCCAAAACAAACACCGCTCCTGCTCCATGAAGATGTAATGCACCGGCTTGGCATTCGGGTGCTCCATGCAGCGCAGCACGTGTGCTGATTCTAGCCCCACGTAGGAGCATAGTGACCCCTTGATGTTTCTCGCGTGGCCTCCCTCGCGCCTCTGCCCCGAATCAAAGTTCGACAGACCGGCATAGGCTGACGTGATTGCCTCCAGCAGGTTGGAAGACGTCGTCTGTCCCCCAAGAGGGAGGCGCTAGCCCTGGTGTCCGCAATGGATAGTCTTGTCGTGCTTCCTGGCGACCTTGCTGGAGATACCCGGATGCTTCCGAAGCCGGAGACCTCGCTCACTGTTGCACACGCCAAGCTCATACACGACATGGCGGTCTCGACAGTGATCTGTGAACGTCACGCCAAACTTCACCATGAAGACGGTGAGGTTGCGGAGATTCCTCAAGGCCCTCACCTCCTCCACGGACAGAAACTTGTGCACTGAGCTGTCGGATACGCGCGTGGCTCTCCGCACGGCATCCCAATCTGACCCCGATGGAGATGGAGGTGCCCTCGCGGGGGACGGAGACAGATGCTGCGCCCGTGGTGGACGCGGAGGTGTAGAAGACGCGCCTCGCGGGGAACGTGATCGGGCACCACGTGGGACATAGACTGAGTTCGCCCATGAGCCAACGTTGGTCAGAGTAGGCGATGCAGGCGGCGACCTTCCACGAGGAGAGCCAGCAGGACTCGAGGGTCCAGCTGCTGTGGCGCAAACAAGTGGAGGTGACAACGCACGAGAATTGCCCGCTGGCCCACTGTCGCGGGATGGTGGCGACGGCGTCGGTGAGTGGTATCTGCGCGGCGGCGACCTCGTTCGTGCCAGCACGGACCTGCTGACGGACCTGGCACGAGATGGCCCAGCGGCGGCCTGAGACGGCCCAGCGGCGGCCTGAGACGGTCCTGCCCCTGCGGTAGGCGCAGGTGGCTGCGTCGGGGCTCGCTTTGTGAGCCTGGTGTTAACCATATTGTTGGGTGGCGGTGGCCTGCGTCCTGCATCCGCTTCAATCGCATCGTATCCCTGCTGCTCGGTGTTGACCGACTTGAGCATCCTTCTCATCTCCCCCAAGCGTATGTACTCCTGGGCGGCTGCGTTCTCGGAGAACACTCTGCCGGGCCCACCAAGACCATCTTGCACTGGGTAGTACCTGGCGTTAGAATCCAGAGAGACGAGCTCCAGGGGTGGTCCATCTTGGCCGTGTCGAACATACTGCTGGAATATGCCATTCGAGAGGGACTCCACGTCCACTGGGCAGAGATACCTGAGCAACTGGTATGCCCAGACACCAGCGCTTTCGTACCAGTGAGGGAGCTGGAGCTCTTGCAGCAACTCCTCGCCATTGCACACGAACGCGTGTTCCAACGTGCAGCCCATCAAGTCGAGGTACTGCGTGGCCGTGCTCGGTTGGACACAGAAGGCGTGCTCCTTCAGATCCCATATGAGGGTCCCAGTGACCTCACCACTGGGGTACTTGAGCAACGCCTGGACCTTATCCTGCAGTTTCTGGATCAGGGTGAAGTCGAGTCTCGAAATGCCTCTCTCTCTCTAGGCATGACGACGTTGTGTTTGCTGGCAGAGGACGGTATGTACGTCATGTAGTTGCCGTCGAGTATCCAGCGGTCCTTCTCCTCGTCGTGCTGCAGCTTCTGATCCACGTACAGCCAGTTAGGGAACATCAGCTGGTCCATTGTCACCCACTGCTGCTCGCGACACCGGGTGAACTCCACGCAGACATGATCGCGGGAAGGTTGAGTCGGCATGTCCCGGGCTGGGCGCTGGAGGATGCGGCAGAGACGCGCGATGTGGTTCCGGTCCCGATACAGTCTCTGATCCGCCCAGTTGTAGTCGAGAGGGGCGTCGAGAGACGGACGAATCTCGGTGACCTGGTCCTCAGCGAACCATCTTGCGCGTCCACCCTTCCAAGAAGGGCTCGGCTCACCATAAAACTGTGCGAGCACGCGCTCCGATGCTGCCTGCACGGCAGGCGCCAGTGGCGCCAGGGCACTCCTCCGGCGGTCGTCGAGGGGAACCGTCCAATGGCGATTCCGTGCCAGAATCTCCGCTTGCGTGCTGACTCGAGGTCGTGGGCGTTCAGCAAGATCTCTTGGCGAAGGCACCGGTGACGCCACTGGTGACACGTCCCCGTCGTCGATGTGCTCAGGGCGCTCACCAGAAGCAGCGAACCTCTCCCCCCTCACGCTCGGAGGTGGGTGCTTTAGCCATTCGCACTCCACTCCTTGTCCAAAGATCTCCGACGTCAAACACACCGTCGGGTCCACCCGCCTAGGCAGGTCGGGACGCCTGGGTGGTGTCATGTCTACCAACGGAAGCACCACCTGAGCATCCATGCCCAGAATCGTCGGCGCATGTGACACGGCCACGCCACTCCCAAGCTTGATGTCAATCATCAAGGAGTTCTTCAGCGGCCCAGTACCTATCAGCAGGTCCCAAGAGTTCTCGGGCTCGAAGGTCACGAAGGCGTACAGCCGGTGAAGCGTCATGTGCGGTGTGCCTGCAGCCAGTATGACGTCCACGTGGCAGTAATGTGTGAACTTCGTGGGGCTGTTGTCACACCTGGTGACCTTGGCACCGGTGCTGGCCTCATACACCGTGAGGCCCAGTCGCCTTACAACCGCGATGGAAATGATGTTACAGTTGGCGCCGGTGTCCATGAGGATTGCCCGATAAAGCATGAGCTCGCCACCGGATGAAACCAGCGCCAGGCCCTCATACAGAGTGGCATTCTGCAATTTGCAGATGGGCTGAACCTGTGTCATCAGCAGCGCTTGCTCGTCGGTCAGGTGCTGCCTCATCTTTTCTCTCAACGAGTCGTAGGCACGGGTCTTGATGGTGCCGGCCCGGACATGTCCATGGTCACTGAAGTCGACCACCCCCAGATCGCTTACACAAGCAGCGGCTGCACACCGGGCGGTGACACTGTCGACCACGCCGTCAGGCATCTCGTCCAGCGGCAACTCCTCGTCCCTCTGGCGTTCCGCGCTTTCTGCTTCCACTTCAACCCCTTGTGCCACCGTAGCGTGCATGTCCTCAAGCTCGTGTTCATTGACCTCGGTGGGCTGCTCGGCTGCGTTCTTCGGCTCATTGCCCATGAGCTCCTCCAGAGCCAGGAGGTTCTCGATGTCCTTCGGGAGGTCAATGGCGTGCTGGGATATCAAGATTGCTGCAATCTGTGAGCAAGTTCGCATGGAGCTGCGGAGGTTGGACGCCAACAGGTGGAATTTCCTGCTGAGGACGTTTGGTGGGATGGCCCTGGGCACCTGAGCAGCTTTGTCGAACTCTTCAGGCGTCTTGACCTTGAAGCCCTGCATCTTCTGAGTACTTCCCAGGGCAACTGCGGCCCTGGCCTGGAACTCTGGTGCATGGCTGACACCAGCACCGTCACTGTCCCCCAGTTCCTCCCCCATGAGGCAGTCATGATTGTCCTCCTCGTACTCCGCCTGCTGGTTGAAGTTGGAGTCGTACTCGGGCACGTCATCACCATCCTCTGACTGGGCCTGCGCCTCAACGCCCTTGCCAAAGAAAAAGAAAAAATGTAACATACTCCTACCGGAGACGTGATATTATTAGGTGCTCAGCGGTCAAGCCTGCCCCTCTGCCCTAACTGCTATTACCCAGTCCAGTGCACTAGAGAGTTTAGCCCTTGGGTTCTGCTAGGTGGTCAATGCCATGCTAACAGCATCTAGTCTGCAGCCATGCCTCATAACGGGAGGCTGCAGGATGAGGGCCTACGCCGGCAGGTCAAAGATGAAACCTAGCTTTGCACCCACCTAGCAGAAAAGGTGGATGCAAGAACCCCCGACTAGTGGAGCACGAACAGCAACGAACACGCTCCCAATCGGAGATTCAACTAGGGCGCCTATCCAAAGATACAGGCAGGTCAATGAGCTGACGTGTAATCACTGTCAGCCCCAGGGTTACCACTGTTTGTGAATGGGCAGTTTACAGTCAGGTTCTAGGATGTTCTGACAGAATATTGTGGTCTGTTGCTGCCACTTCCAGAATCCACGCCGCTGTCGCCGCTGAAAACCCCCAGATGCGTCGTGGTGTGGGGGACTAAAAGCGGTGTCCGGCCGTTTGCTCAGCTCTCGCGAGTGGCCACCTGTGATGGCGTTTGACTAACACAGGCAAGGCCAAGCAGTGCGTTCAGTGCAACACACTAAGGAAGTACGCATCGGCGTTGGATCCTAAATGCACGAGTCGTGCACGTCAGTATCCAGGCCGTCCGCCTCGTGCCAAGGGTCCTCGTACTCGAGGTCGGCAATGTCCTCGTCCTCATGGCTACCAGGCTGCTCTGCTGCCTTCCCCTTTTTGCTGATTCGCGGCGGGCTTGGCGGCACCGATGGCGGCTTTCCGCTGCGCTTCTCACCAGGAGAGGGCGGTCGCTCTGCTGTCGATGTCCGCACGACGTCGCTGAAACTGCTGAAGTCGCTGACTGCTCCGCTGCCAGATGGCGGCGCAGCCAGACTGAAGTCTGTGGGCTGCACTTGCCCAGAGACTTTCCCAAACGTAAATTTACCGCCTGGCACCACGGTTGGCATGGGGGAGCTGGTCGTGAAAAAACCCGTAGCTGCTGGCGGATGGTTCCGCTCCTCAGCTCTTCCTCTCGCCTTATGCCTCTGCGAGCTGCGTCGTTGCGTTCTGGCGCTGGGCCCCTGCGTGTGGGCGGTGCCTTGCGCGGATGGAGGAGGCGGAAAAGTCGATGTAGTCGCCAAGCCCGTCACGGTTTTGCTAGCCCGTTGAAATGCGGGAAAGCAAACCGTTGCTGCCGTCGCCACTGCGCGAGTGGCGTGCAGAGCCAAGTATGTCAGGTTCTGCTGAGGCGTGAGCGCGATGGTCTCGTCGTCACCGATGCACTCAGGCAGGGGTGCCCCTTGCCTTCGTGCAAGCCGTTGGGCTCTCAGCGCAGCCTGAGCCGTGCTGATGAGCAACTCCAAGCTCATTTCCGCAGCTTCGTGTTGCGGACTGGTCGCTAGTCCGCTCGATGCCGGCTTTCGCCCCCCCATATCGTGAAAGCGCTCTTTAACACTAAATTCCTGCGTTAAATTTCGATAATATCTTCCCTTTATCCATTTTATCGCCTGAAATTTATCATAAAATTTTTTGTGCAAGCAGCGTCTCGCAGCCGTCCTGCCCCTGCCAGTTGGCTGAATATGTGCTATGCAATGATTGTGTCGCCCTTGCCACCCTTGGCCGGCGTTCCTGGCTGTAAACCTGTCAATTCTGCGGCGAGCTTCTCCTTTACCTCAGCGCTGGCTGCCACCTGCTGCGGCTGCTGGGGCTTCTGCTTGGACTCCGGCAGCTTGAGCCACTCCTTCGTGGTGATCCCCATCTTGTGGTTCTCGAAGCGGTGAGCGATGTTGTAGGCGCGCATCTGAGCGTTCTTGACCTCGTTTGGCCACTTCGAGTTCTGGCGGTCCTTGTGGAAGTTGTGAGGTACCTTGGCATCCCGACATCCAGTATAGCAGCGCTCTGGAGAATGGGGCAAGCGCGTGAAGCAGTAGTCGCATTGGAATTCCTTCGAAGCGTCAGATGGTGGCACCTTGCCGTAAGTGGGCTTGTGCCTCTCCGCATTGTTCACCTCCCTCGTAGGCTTCCTAGCACCATCACCACCAGACTGCGCTGGCTCCTTCTTTTTGGGGTCCCTGCGTTTGTCCCCAGTCTTGTGGGAAGAGCCAGAGCGCCTCATGGAGGACACCAGCTCAGCGAGGTCAAGCTCCAGCATCCTGGCTTCGTAGCAGGAGTACACGCAGGTCAGTCTGCGGACGAGTTCCTGCTGCAGTGTCAGAGCCCATGCTTCAGCATCGTTCTTCAACTTATCCTGAACCTCCACGATGACCTCCAAGTCCTCCCAGGTGACCCTGTTGGGTGCAGGATGGCTGACTCGCAGCTGCTCAGATACACGATCTCGGTATTCCTTGATGCGAAGACCCTTGATGCACTCCTCGACGTCCTGTCTGACGATGGAGTCCCCCACTGACTTGCCAGCGTTGAGCGCTGATTCCCTGCGGCGACAGCTCTTCACGTAGGCGAGGCCATCCTGCTCGGCGGTCTGCGACTTGGCGACCAACAGGTCCTCCTTCTCTTTGGTGCCCTTCATCAAGAACTTGGCCTCGAGCTCTGCAACGAACGCCCTCAAGGCCCAAAAATAGTGAGAGTCCTCCGTGCCATCCGGCCCTGTGAGACCCTTGGTGGAAGTTCCTTCGTTCTCCCACTCGTCAGACATCTCGCTCACCATCAGCATCACCATCCTGGAACTTCTTGCAGACTGCCCATGTTGCCCCTGGCGCCAGCTCATGGAAAGGAGGTTGTGCGCAGCGCACTGAGCCCTGGTAAGAGTCCCTCGTGGTGAGGTCCTTCAAGACATGACACGCATGAGAGGCCATCAGGCCATTCTTCATGTATGAAGCGCACCACCAGTCATAGGCGACTGAGGTGGAATGATCATCTCCTGCTAGGAGCGAAGGCAAGAGGTCCCACAACGATCTGTAGTCTGGTTTGGAATCAATGAAGGCCTTCTTTGCCAGTGGGCTAAGCGAGTGAAAAGCCGCTGACCTCATATGCCTGCGTATCTTGGCCTCGTGACCCCGCTGTACTTTACCCACCATTTCAACGAAGCGCCTGATGAAAAGCGCCCTATCCTCACTCTTGCCACCAGTGTAGCAGAGCTTGTCATTAGCCTTGTCAAGCGTGTGACTGTCCCTGTCATAATGATCCATCTCGTCTGCGACGTCAAACGCAAAGAGGAACTGATTGGCTGCAGGCTCTGAGGCTGCTGCTGTTCCTGCGAGCGCTGCTGCTGCTGCTCTTGCTGCTGCTATTGATGTTGGTGTGGAGGGGCTGGATTCTGGACCCGACCCCTCTGTGCTCATATAGCCAATGTCAAGCTCCTGACTGCTCCTCTCCCGTGCCAATCGCCGTGCCTCACGCTCTCTGGACTGGGCAGTGGCAGCGCTCGGCTCCGCCTCACCCTCCGTGGTCAAGTACTGCGTCAATGCTCAGCGAGTGAAAAAAAAGGAAGCGTGTCCTCCTTTGGCGCAGAGCTTATTCACCAACAGGATGCAGGCTTAATTCAGGCTGGTTTAGGCCAGTGCACTGAGTGCCCCTGGATTCACACCGTTCTGAACAAGCAGGAGGACGAAACGCGTGTAGCCAGCGCAAGCTCAGAGGTCCAGCAATATGTCTCAAAGCTCTGAATCAACAGCAGATGTAGGATGGAGGCTTAATTCAGGCTGGTTTAGGCCAGTGCACTGAGTGCCCCTGGATTCACACCGTTCTGAACAAGCAGGAGGACGAAACGCGTGCAGCCAGCGCAAGCCCAAAGGTCCAGCAATATGTCTCAACGCTCTGGATCAACAGCAGATGCAGAATATTCGTGCAAGAAGGGCTTAGAGCTGAGCCAGTGTGCTGAGCACCCCTGGATTAGCTAAGCCAACGTCCATCAAGAGCACAGAGACTATAAAGACAACACTTCTTCCACCAAGGCACTAGGAATAGCGCAAATATGCAGTGGTGTGAGCTAAGCCAGTGTGCTGAGCACCCCTGGATTCACAGAACCACTGCTCATTAAGGGTACGGGAGTTGGCATGGAAGTTCACCCCCAGTCCAGTAAGCAAGAGAGAAAGTCGCCACACAGAGTTGGGAGCTAAGCCAGTGTGCTGAGCACCCCTGGATTCGCAGCACCACTGCTCATTCAGAAGATCACTGGTGATATGAGGGCCTCACCGGCTGACAAGTACTGTAGAAGAGATAAAAGAATTCTCACACACATTATGATAAAGAACCAGAGAGTCCCCAAGTGGTCAACAGCACTCCAGGCTGGGCCAGTACTCAATTAGGTCTGAATCCACCAGTCACCTCTGATAAACCAGTAAATAGTGTATATAAAAACCACTCACTTGTCACCTTCAGGGCTGATGTCGCTGCTATTCCTCTGGCAAGCTCGCTCCCGCTTCAGGTTTAGGCCAGTACACCAGGGGTGTCCCTGGATTAACCGTCAGACAAGGTGGAACTGCCAGAGAAACCGTAAGGTGAAAGTCCACTCATAAGGTAGCAACTCACTGCTGATCCGCTTCTAGTTAGTAAGCCAAGGCAGATGCCGCCGCTAATTAGCTCCCAGGTCGCACACTTGCCTTTCCGTTAGGCCAGTACACCAGGGGTGTCCCTGGATTCACTTCAGACAAGGTGGTCAACTGAAGAGACCACTGGAAAATAGCTCATCAAGGTGGTCATTCACTGCTGATTCACTCTGTCGCTGCCGCCGCCCAAGCTCATGCCGTGCTGATTAGCTTCTAACTGAAGAACACCTGTTCGCAGTTAGGCCAGTGCACCGTGGGTGCCCCTGGATTCACTGTAGAACAAGGTGGTAAGGCTGAGCATATCACAGGATAGGAGAAAGCCGCTCATCAACCAGTGAATTCAGTGCTGATCCGCTGCCGCCGTCGCTGGTGACCTTTTTCCGTGCAAGTACCACCAAGTTTAGGGAAGAAGAAGGGTCCGCCAGTGCACCGTGGGTGCCCCTGGAGTCGCCTGACTTCCGAATCCGCTCTCACAAACTGCTGCTGACTTCTCGCCAAAGGGTCTGTACTTCCGAATTAACACTGAAATAAAAAGCCGCTCCGCGCAGGACATTATTGTTTTGAAAAAGAATAAAAACAGCAGTAAAATATATTCATAAAAGATCGGTATGATAACCACAAAGTACGAATTATTGTACAAAAGCCGTGAGCAGAACTGTCTTAGCACTCTAGTACTGGCACGCGAACAGCCACCTAGCACTTGCGATAGCAAAACAATAATGAGTCCACTAGCCTGACCTACAGTCAGAGCTCACTTATATCTCAATGCTCTGTCACATTTCCCAAAACTGTAACGGGTTCTAGCCCTTAAATCTTCATCTGGCCAATGGAAAGTCGTTATTCCATGCCAGCTCTAACAATGTTACCGTTCACCACATTTTGACTGACACGTCAGTGGCAGAGTAGTCACTGTCATCCTCATCTTATCATTTCTTGGTCACCCGATAATGACCATATCTTCTCTGGCAGGTCTGCACCTCTCGGGCAGTCATCTTAACGAAACCTGTCATCCTTGTCATCTCTGTCACGTGTGTCACCAGCTGAACAAACCCGGCGCGGTACCATGAGAAGCCGGCGTTTGTTACAGTATTTATCACCGTCCTTCAAGAGTTGCTACCCAAAAATGGTAGGGTGCCTTGTACAAATGCATTGGATATGTGCATTATATGACGATATAAGGTACGTGGCGCATATTGACACTAAGTTTAGGTCCTAAGGGTACTACGATGCGGAAGATAGGGTCTCCGACCGTCAACAGGACGCCCCAAAAAATTCCCGAAGCTCCGGTCCTTGTGATAGGACCGGACGCGATTTCCGGTCCTATGACAAGGACCGTCAGGCAGTAGCCACACTGGCAGCCGTCGAAATCTTACCGGTACCACCCATCAGATTCCAGCAACACTGCTTCCACCCTGGGGGAGGGAGCTCTGGTCTTTCTGTCACCCCTCGACCCAAGGTGCCAGGTCAGCTCCGTCATTAGTGGTGGGGAAAATAAAACCCCCTTCATTTTTTTTTCATGCAGCTTAGACTGAAGACTCTGAAACCACCCGAGCATCTCGTGTCAGCTTCACAGCGTTTGTGGAGACTAAATATAAACAACTGCTGGATTTGACACTGTGACACCCAAAACTGTCACATGTCACTTCCTATAGTAGGCTGGGTGACCGTCACCAGTAGACGGGAAACACCCGTTAGGTATTTATGTTATCTCTCTCTTTATCAAGACACTACACTTTACCGTTCTGACTCCGAAACCCTTAACTCAGGCTTTACCTCTCCAGTTATATATATATTACCGCCGAACTATATATCTACCAGGTTTGGCCCCACTTGCGCTTTATTTAGCCACTGCGAGATTGCCACTATGAGTGGCTAAGCTCGGACGCCTGGGATGGAGTGAGGCGCTCCACGCGTGAGAGCGCCGGCAGTCGCGGGTGTGGCCTAAATTTTATGGGTTGATTTACGGCACGCCGCACCGGTTGGAGAGAAAATTTTCTTGCGGGATTTAACGTTGGACTGGTTTACGTTTTCTGGTTGGATCCCACACCGTTGCGTATTGGCCGCCTATTCCACACGACTTCCCGGAATTATTTGATCTCTCACGGCTGCTGTATCGGCGACCCGCACGTTTCTTGGCCGCCCACGACTGCCACACCTCTCACATCTCGTTGCCTCACTCCGCCCCTTCAGTCCTTCTCATCATGGTTGCTTCCACTCGAGCCACCTCTAGCATGGCGAATCGCCGACGCGCGTTATCCACGATTTTTGATTCAGCAGCTGCGAGACACGCAAACACTCCAGCCACGCCGCCGGCAGCACAGCCGGCTGCCAATTCAGCAGGGGCTACATTCCTAGCCTCGGTGCGTACCCTTCAGAGGGAGCACTTCGACATGAAGGTGTCCAAGTCCGTTCGTTAAAAGTTGTTCGAGGGCAAGAAAGGGCGGTTTTCCGGGACTGAGTGCCACGCTTCCGCACTCTTCGCCAGGATGGTCTCTGCGCTGCAGACAGCATTTGTCACGGAGGACATCGGCTTTGCGCCCCTTTTCCTGCTGGACGATGCTACCCTTCCCGTCCGCGTGGAGGCCAACGGCACGCTTGTTGTTCTCCGCGCTCGAGCTACTGGTTGACCCCTCGTCACCCGCAGCGGACTGGATGGACTCCTCGCACTCCAGCTTCCCGAGCGACGGTAAGCGAGTGCTACTTGAGTTTGCCCGCCGCATGATCCCAGCGGGTGACCCCTTCCAGGGTCAAGCGGACATGTTGAGCATCCGCATCTCTGCGGGCGTGGACCCGCATGACAAGATCGGGGACTTCAACGCCGCTCTGAAGGCTGCGAGGACGCGAGCCACGCTCCTGGACGAGGACGTGAAGGCGCTGTTCATCAAGGCTCTCGACACCACCTTCTACCAACCGGTGGTGTTCCGGTTGCTTCTCCACGATCAACGAGCCGCTCACGACCTCCTCACGATTCAACAATGGGTGCGTGAATGCTACTCCGAACACGTGCGGGCGGGCACCGCAACGGCGTCCGCACACCGGTACTCTCACGGCACGCATTTCATGGAGGGGGCCACCGATGACTCCGGTGGACCCGGTGAGCTCGAGGACTTGAGGACGATGGTCCTCGACTTGAAGCGGCAATTGGCCACACTTGTCGCGTCCGACCGGTCCGAACCGTCCACACGCGGGTACACTCCCCGCGCGGACAAGCCGGACCGCCGCATCAAGACCCGCTTCGCGGCCACGCCCCTCCCCAAGGGGGGAAATTGGCCTCAATCCGTCTCCGAGAAGGTCGCTTTTCACCGCGACACCGGTGCAACCGTGCCGTACTGCCAAAATCAGGTGTGCGCGAAGGGCAAGGCACGGCATTGGCATCGGGACTGTCCGAACGGGGGCCGGACCGGACTCTCGGCCTACGCTTTTGCTGAGGAGGCCGAGAACTCGGTGTTGGCCGCGAGGTTTCAACGTGCCATCGACCACGACGACGCCGAAGAGTTTGACGCCCTTTGCATGCTCGCGGGCGGGAAGCCGGACATCTTCGCCGACCTCTCCGCGTGCTCGTTCTGCGAGGAGGACGGTGAGGCCCTCGTGTCCGCTGTCACTGAGTTCTCGGAATTGGCGCGCACGGCTACGGCATCAACTTTCAACGTCAACACCTTCACCGCCGACATGCCGGTGGTGTCGGAACCGACCGCGCACTCCCCGCCCGCGTCGGTAGAGTCCGACGAAGAGTGGACCGGTCCGCCCAACCCCTTTTGCCCTCCCGTCACCCGCACGTTTGCCGACTTCATCGAGGGCACGGGGGTTGCATTGGGGGCGCCCAACGAGCCGCCCATGAGCATGAACTTGCTCTCCGCGGTCGAGGCACCGGAGGGCGTGACGGGCTACGAGCCCGCAACCTACATCACGAGCGACGACGACGACGAGGATGCCTCCGTTGAGCTGCCGCGGCCACGGTACGGCTGTGGGAGCGGCATTCCGGGCTTTGGGAGGTCTTTGCTTACCTCATCTTTGGTTTGTGCGCTTTTCGTGATTTGTGCCACCGCCGTACTGCACCCCGTTTCCCGGTTTCCGGTGTCGGTACCACTTCCTCCAGATGCTTGACCTTGGTGCCTTTCTCGTTGTCAAGCACCATGGCCGTCACCAGGGGGGTGTGGAGGAGTGGGCCGTGCGGCTTGTCCTCGGAGTACCAAACGGTGTCGTCGATGTCATCACCACCCGCCTCCCACCGCTTCTCCTCGGCCTCCACCTCCCACCGTGCACCGCATGCCATCAGGCAGACGATGTCCCCTATCTCCAAGGGGACCACATCCTGCTGGACATACGCATGTTTGGCTACTTGAGCTTCAGCTTGAGCTTCACCATCACCCTCCTCCTCCTCGCTCTCCTCGTTCGTCCCCTCAACCGCCGTCCCCTTCCCCTTCCCCTCCTCGACCCCCTTCTCCTTGCCTGAAGATCGGGCTGGGTCAGCCTCCTCTTCCTCCTCCTCCTCCTCGTGCCCCTCCAGTAAGTCCCTCAATATGAGGGACTTCAGCTCTGCTCAAGACACAAAAGCAATCAGTTGGCAAGCGGGTTGAATGCTACCTCTGACAACAGGTATATACCGGCAAAAAACAAGAAATGGGATGCAATACCTTTGGAGGGGTACTCGGGGAGGGGTTCCTTCCCCATCTCCTTCAGGGCCGCCACGATCTCGGGGTTGGTGGGCCCGTGCTTGCCCTCGCACTCCACCACCACCTTCCACGTGGAGAAGGGGTGGTGGGCGATTTGGCACCTCCACCGATTGGAGGGTTTGTTGCGGGTCCACCTCCCCCAACGCGTGCGCCTTTTGAGGGCGGACGTCATCTGGGTGAGCTTGGTGCCGTGCCCCCCCCCAATGAGAGCCGCGGTCAACGGCATTTTCTTCCGACATGCGTCGACGAACAGGGCCTTTGCGGAAAGCTGGGATTTTATGGGCTTCCAGGGGTCGAGCTTTCCAGTGCTTATGAGATCGCCTGCGAAAGAAAGATGCTTACTAGTTAATAAAACAACGCGGATGTACCTACCTCTGACTACAGGTACACGCTGGGTACACAGCAGGCACACGCCCTACGCCCTCCGGTGTGTGTGGGGTGCACGTGGACTTAGAGCGCACAACCTTGCAAAGACACATAAAGTACACGCGCACCCACGCAGTACAAAAAAAAGGAAGGAAGTTGCTAATTAATCAGCCATTTCTTACCGAAGATGAGCCTGCGCGTTTCGCAGGCGCAGCCCAATTCCATCTCTTGAGCGCCGCTTAACACAGCCACGCCAAGTTCGGCCTTCTCGCCGCGCCTCACGTTCAACGTTTTTAAATTAGTTTTTATTTTGGAAGTGTGGGCGATAGCCTCATCCCGATGCCCTTTTCGGGCGCCCTTCGCCACCTTCTTCCCCCGTTTTTTTCGAGGGGATTCCTCCTCGTCCTCCGTCTCCTCGTCCTCACTATCTGAAAAACACGCCATTGCCGCGGCTTTGCTAAGGTACGTTTCGTACCTTTCCTTGGTGAATTTCTTTTGGTTGCCTTTGCACCAAGCCTTGAACTCGCGCTGATCCATGATTGCTTTGCTCTTTCCCATGTTTAGGCTGGCGCTGGTGCTGATTTTTACGGTGGTGTGCGTGGTATTGGATTTTAAGTTAACTTAGGTAGTAAGCGCCGCATCTCTTTCAAAATCCGTACTTGAAGCGTACACACGCACCACCCTCGCTGCGGACCGTGTCTTGGTCAACAGTTTCGTCGACACCTTCGTTCGTACCGAGTTCGTACCGTTCGAAAAGTCCGAGATAGCAGTCTGGAGCTGTCGTAGCCGAGTGGTGGGGATGACCTGTTGCCCGGTCTTCGGGCCGTGAGGCGGCGGTTCAAACTCGTCGTGGGGCTGATGCGACATGAGCCGAACGACGTGTAGTGTTCGGGCGCCAATAGGAGCTAATGACGCTGGCGTCTTTAATTAAGGCCCTTCAGACGCCATACCCTTTTCCGATTTGCAGTCTGGAGTTTCTATGGGGCCCAGATTTTTCCTGCCTTTGATCCACAGGTGGGAAATCGTTTTTCGCGATCACGGTGACACTGACCCCGTCGAATTTCGTGCTTGTACGTTTTTTGACACCCCTTCCTCATCAGGTATCTTTCGTCCCGTTCGATTCGCTATCGAGCGGTGCAGCTTTTCTCCGAAAATTTTCGCGGGTTGGGGATCGCAGGCACGCAGGTCACGTACGTATCGATCGCGATCGTCATCGATTATTCCACCCCACCGCTCTACTCGGGCGGTCATCCTAATTGAGGTACGATTTTCTTTCTCTGTTCCTTTTTGTTTTTGGTGCAACACGTTTGCCCATTTTTCGTGCAACTAAAATGTTTTTCGGGCTCGTCGTGCACTCGATTTCTTTTTGCGCTCGTCGTGCGCTTTAAAATGAGGCCAACTTGTTTTTGGGGGGTTTGGTGACTTTTTTAGCGTTTTGGTGATGTTCGCTTGGGTACACGTGCGCCTGGGTTGTACCTGAAGCTGTCGGGAAAAGTGTAAATTGTACTCGCATGCACTTGCATCTACCAAGCCTGAGTACATATGTTATTTCTGCACCCAACTTTGGTGTCATTCTTGTACTTGCTCGCGGCGGATTTTAGGAACGGGATGGTTCATGTATACCCTAAGTGTACCCAACATCCGCCGCGAGCAAGTACACAAAAGTACAAGAATGAAGCCAAAGTTGGGTGCAGAAATAACATATGTACTCATCAACTACATTCGGGTACATGCAGGGTACATCATTTGCGTACTGATAAGGTCCCCATGTACCGAGAACGTACGGTGATAGCGTGTCGGGTACACACGTACCCGGTATGTCAACCTACTAATACATGTTCGGTACGTATGTACCCGCAATGTCTTCCCGTATGCAGATCCATGCGACATGGGCAGGAGCGTCGGGGACGCCCTCGGTATCTTCGCCCGCCCCCGGCGCATGCATGGCGACAACACGGTCGACAACGACCCGTTCACGACACCGACGATGTCGATGCAAGGTGCGTTCTTCCCTTCATAAAGTAATGCGTGCACCCCGGGTACACGTGCACCTTACCGTTCTTCAGTTGGTACATGGCCGGTGTGACGTCGGTACATACGTACCGGACACTTACGCAGGAAGGTGAAACGAAATATGCCGGAAATTCTTGCTTATGGTCACAATGTGCGCCGGAGGCCCTGCAAAAACTTTCATTTTGCGTGGGCGCGTCGTGTGGGAATGCATGCCTTAGTGGGAGCATGTGTCCGCATTCACCGTACACACGCGGTACACGCGTACCATTGTGATTATTCCCGGGTGCATGTGTACCGATAATGTACCGACTGACTGTGCTTCGCAGGAACGTGCGTGGCGAGCGTCGTGTACCTCAACAATCCGACCTAGACCACTGGGTCGTGGCTGGGGGACCACGTGCACGTGGCCGCCGCCTTCACCTGGACGCGGCTTTATTACAATCAACCATGACAAATAGCTCCGCATGGGAGTCCGAGTTTTGGGAGGGAGAACGTTCCGGGGACGTGGGATGCGATGTAGCGGAGAGATTATTTTATCGCCAAGGACGTGGTGATGATCGTGCATCTTCCGCGTGGCCTTGGCTGTCTGCCCTGCCGGAAAATCCTTCCATACATCTCACTGCCGGTGCTCCCGCACCGGAAGGCTCGGCGGTTGTCGAGGAAATAACCGACGCCGTATGCGGCACCATTACCGACGGCGATCCTTCAACTGGGGTGGATATTGGCATGGCGGGGTGCGTTCTTACCCGTACATAAATCCCCGCTCGATCTCCATTTCCACGAATCCACGCAGGTTGATTGGGTTCGTTCTAGGCTCGTGCCATAATTATGGTGGACACCCACTAACCCTTTGGTACGTGTTGCGTACATGTGCACCCATACATGTGTGGTGCATCCACAGTGCATATGTACGGCACCTGGGAATCGTTGGGTGCATATGTACCGAGCAAAGACGCATGCAAGCAAGTGAAACAAAAGATGCCGGAAATCCCTTCTTATGGTTACCTTGTGCGCCGGAGGCCCTGCCAAAATTTTCATGTTCGCATACGAAAATTTATGTTGGCCCTGTCTTTTCATTGTACCGACATTGCTAGTATGGTCCTGTCAACGGGTACATGGCCGGTACATGTGCACCAGAGCTGTGGTACATCACTGGTACATGTGTACTGACGTACAGCTTCAACCTCCTTCCAAAACCCCTCCGCCTCATGTGCCACAGCCCGGTGGTTGACGACGAGACGGCGGCAGCGGCGGCGTTTGATAACGTACTTCGTAACACGATTGTGGAACATCGCCATGACATGGGTGAGTGGACGTGTGACTATTTGGATGACTATGCACGAGGATTTCCCGACCTCGACGTTAATCGTACCCAACACTTGAACGCGTTCTCCGCCGAAACAAAGTTCGCGGGCAAGTACTTCATATGTGAGTCGACTGATGGCATAATACCGTTGCCGGACTTGATCGTGATGCAACAAGAAGTTGCCGATTGGGTACGCCATTGCTTACTGACGGGCTTCCAAGTAAGGGGTTCCGGTTAATTGGAATGATGACGATGAAGCCAGATGGGTTCTTTGCAAGGCACCCCCTCCCCCCCCGCCGAGGTGAGATTTCTTGCCCGTGCTGTCGAAGTAGTCTGCGGTGTGTTGTTGGTGCATATGTACCGTAAGTGCACGCGTTTCACAGTACTCACGCGGTGCACACGTACCAGGATCGCACCGATATCGCGTACTCGCAAGGTACATGCGCACCCAGTGAGTTGATAACTTGTGTTTGAAACTCGATCCTTGGCCACGCGGTGGTACCCACCCGCGTTGATGATCCCGCGCGCGTGGGTGCGAGGTGCTCGCAGAAGTACGCGGGACCGACCTCAGTTGATTCCTTGCAAATGCCTCAAATGCGATGGCAAGGAACTAGTGTCGTGGAGAACGTCGCTCCACCACGTCAACAAGTTCGGTCCGCGCATCACCTCGGCCGATGCCGTGATGGAGGACGGTGAAGCCGTGGCCAAGGAGACCCTGCGCACGGTCGACGCGGACGCCAATTCACATACGAAAATTCATGTTGACTCTGTCTTGTCATTGTTCCGACATTGCTAGTATGGTCCTGTCAACGGGTACATGGCCGGTACAATCATGTGCACCTGGGGCATGTGTACCGGGCGTGCACCCGGGCAAGGTACGCTGCGGGTACACGCGCACCCGACATGTTTCGCACGAGCAAAGCAGTGATGTGATGAAGGGGGGGAAGGGGGGGTCGCTTGCAGGCGAAAAGGGCAAATACACCATGCGAGATTCTCCTTGGCAGATTCCCGACGTCAAAACCAATTCTTATCGCTCATTGGATGCCGCTGGCTTTTGGGCTAGAGATGGCGAATTTCCACGAGCTTGGGGAAGTGGCCAATGGAAATTGTTGAAGCTTGCTATGGATGGAAGGGCGAAGAAGCTGAAAGCGCACGAGTACTTGGTAATGTTCGTCTCCGGCATGTTTGCAACTCTCGCGGCTTGGCCACGCGATGACAATTCCTTTAATCCACTCGCCAAGATTGTTGGAGACCTCACCACCATCATAAGGGAGTTGACTTCGCACAAGCTCATCCCGAAGGTGCGATAAAATATGCTCCTCCATCCCACATGACACCTGCAACTGCAAGCACGTAGGGTACATTTACGGGGTACACGCCTGGTACACACGCCCTCGGTGCGTACCCGGCGCGGTGCATGCCGGGTACATATGTAACAGAATAACGGTGCGTATGTACTTGCTTTGTACCCGGTACATAGAATGTCCCGGTACGCGTGCACCCACCTTGCACGGGGCGTGTGTCGATACAGGACAAGGCGTCATTGGACAAGTATGTACAAGAATGGTTCGAGAACATCGAGAGCACTCGGGGAATGTGTTCACCACATTGGTGGGTACTTAACACGCACTTGCTTTCGCACACGGTCGATCAGATGTTTGACCTCGGGCGGGTTCGCGAGTATTGGATGTACGTGTTCGAGTCGTATAATGGGAAGATCGGGAGATGGGTGAAGAACAACGCGTTTCCAATACAGAGCATCATGAACGGCATCGGCAGACAGGACATGATACGGTTCGTGCGTGGACTCCTCATGGCATTACGCCAAGAGGTGCCAATGCCGTTCCACACGAAGGTCATCACCGTGGACCCGGTTGGCGTCAACAACGTGGGGGAAAACCACAATCTCACCGACCTCGAGCAACAGCAGCTGACCAAGTGGATGAGGAACAATATCCAGCACTACATAAATCTCGAGGAACTACAACCACCTCATCTCCAAGTAAGTCGCATGTGGAGCATTGCGGGTGCACGTGTACCCACCATGTACCATAGGCCAGTACGTGTGCACCCGGTCGCAACCGTTTCCAGTGCTGGCCGGGTACATTTGTACCTAGCCTGCATCCGTAATGAAGTGCACGCGCCGTACTTACGTCCCCGACATTTCCGTAGTGCTTAGGCGCCATGTGTTGTTTGCAGACGGCGCACCTTCAGGTCAAAGGCACCGGGTACCGCCAAGTACAAGATGCACATCGACCTGGACCCCACCCCATGGTTGGGAAGACAATACACAGAGTATGAGCGCGCTCTACTCGAAGGTTACCCTCCTCGATGCCGCAAGTTCAATCGAGTGCAAGTGGGTACGATGAAGTTCCGGACCGCATCCATGGACAAAAAGTTCAAGACAGTGCAATGTTACTTCCGATCCTTTTACGTCGAGAGGGTGAGGACGAAGGTCGCGAGCAAACAAAGGAACAAACAGACCGGTGAGTACACAATCATGTACCGCCAGTACCCGTACACCCTCGGTACATACACACCTAATAACATGGGAACGTGTGGGTACATGTGTACCCGTCATGGCTTTATGCTGGGTACGTCCTGGGTACACATGTACCAGTGCACAGTAGTGTGCAGGCCGAACATGCATGCACGAGCCGAGCGGTGCGAGACTGATTTGATATCGATGTGATGGTACATACGTGCTTGATGTCGGGAGGGGGGATGCTTATATTCCAGGTTCGGCCGGGTGGATGACATCTATCGAGTGGAGCTTGGAGGAAGACCGTACGTGTTTGTCAAGGTTTCGTGGCTCAAGAAGCCAACTAAAGCTTTAACGGCCGCTTTGCGTGCGAGGCATTCCATCATAGGAGCGGATAGTGTTTCAAACTGCTTCTACGTATTGGACCCAGAGAATCCGGCCACTGAATTCGATCGAAAAGAACCGTTTATGCTTGCCGAGGAGATTGCTTCTCAAGTGGTGATTCGAAAGCATCCTTGCATGGAAACCTCGGTGGTCTTGGATCCGCTAGCCGACTTCTTTGAGCAGATTGTCCGAGATGAGAATCCCAGTGACGATGAGGCATGATAGATAAACATAGGTAAATGTAATTGTATATAATGATCGTTTTTGTTATGGTGAATTGTTAAATTCACACATGGTACATTGTCGGTACACGTGCACGCCATATATAACACGCGTGGGGTAACTATGTACCCACGTCGTACTAAGGGGGTGCGTTCACATGTACCCAACATGCACTAGTCTGCCATTTGGTACATGGCTGGTACATGTGTACGAGACACCATGTACTCAGCATGTACTGCATGGTACACGTTGGGTGCATGTGTACGAGGAACCATGTACCCGGCATGTACCTACATGTACCCGCCCGGTGCATGCTGGGTGCATGTGTACGCACTCGATTGCGTACACATGCACCCGCATGCACCGTTCTGGAAGTGTGTACCCGTCGACGGGGTACATGTAGGTACACGTAGGTACACGCCAGTCCTGTTTTCCGGATGTCCATTTCTGAAGGAATAACTCATTTGTTTACATCGAAACTTGTCAAGGATGTCTTAGTCACTCATGGCCTTGACATATATGTGAAAATATTGCACTTTTTTACAACTCGGATTTTCACTGAGTTTTGGGCCCCAAGTTGGGAGTGGGTAGGTACATATGTACCTTGTCCAAGTACATGCCGGGTACATGTCGGGTACAGGCGTCCTAAATTTGTAGGGCACTGCTGTCGAGTTCCATCACGACAGCAGCGTATGGACATCCACGCCTGTTCGAGCTTCCCAACGTGCTGAATTTACTGAGAAATTGGACTACGCCTTCGCTTATGGGGAGGAGCTGGCCAAGCTCCTTCCCTCCCATGGGTTCAAGTCGAACGTGGGCCTCTCCTTGAATGGACCTGATTCCGAGACTGACTTCGCCGTACTTTTGGCGAACATGTCCCACGTCTTCGGCCCTATCTCCCGCGACGAGGTCTTCAAACTTCTGGATCTGGACTTCGAGCGAGTACGACGTCTACCACTACACCATCAACGAGTGTTAGGTTTAGCCCAGGCAGCCCTCCCGAGAGTCTCGGTGTAGGCCTCTGGCTAGACCCCTAGTCCGATCTGACTCGGGTACCGCTGCCCGTGTGTGTCATTGTCGTGTCACATGCCGTTAGGTTCCGTTCGAGACTTTCGCCTAGGTTATAGGTTTTAGTATCTGTGTCACAACCCTAAACCCCGAACATGGGGGGCGTGGGGTGGGGGGGGTCCCTAGGGACCTCCCCTATACCCCTGCACCCAACCATCTCCCGTTCTGCCATACCGTGATATTTTCTTCTAGACGCTCGGTATTAATTATGATATATAGTTGTATATACTGTGAATCTACAGGAATCTTTGTCACTTGCAGTTTGTAAGAGTCTGGTTTGGATCCACCGAGTGTCCGCACGCCACTCTGAGCTATACACGCCGAAGTCGTGCCCGCGCGCTTGTTTCACTTGTGAATTGCCCGCGTTGTTGCTTGTTTGTTTGCTTATTTTACTTTTCACCGCCTGAATGTGAATTCGAACTCCGGAAACGCGAATAGGAACGCCCGCTCACGAAGTGGATCCACGCAGAAAGCGCGTCTGCGCTTATCATGTTCCGTTGCGCATTCACAAACGGATACGTTACCTTCCGCGACCGTAGAGATCCTCGACAGACCTAAGACCGTTTACGAATAGGAAATGTGTCTTAGAAACGTTGCAGGTTGCCATTATTCCTTGTGAATGCGCAACGCCGAAACCACTCGAAGCTGGCTCTGAATTCACACCGCAGGAGTCAACCAGCAGCGAGTGTGCTAGGCAGTATGCGCGTTCATGCGCGATAGTTTCCGGATCCACAGGCCAAATGTGAGTCAAGTTCACTTAATGAATTCGCACAGCGCAGGCCTTCCTCATTCCGAGCGGCCAAGCTGGCGTGTGAGGCAGCGCGTAGGAATTCACGGCCGTATTTGTGCTGACGCGGGACGTCGAAACGTGGCCAATGCCTTTTGCTGAAAAGGTTGCTAAACGTTTCCCCCCACGTTTGCTTTTGCACTTTCCATTGTGAATTGAACTCGCGCAGGTCTAGTCCACTTTGAATCCCCACACGGACTCGAGTGGCTCGCGATGGGAATTCACGGCCGACGGTGCGCTGACTTGAAGCCCGCAACCTGACCCATGCCTTTTTTTGGTGAAGTGTTTGCCCCAAGAACGTTTTCACGCAGTTTCTACCATAGGTCTTACTGTGAATTCAGACCTGCCCGCTTGGGAAGCACACACCAGGTCTCGTGGCAGGTCGTGACAATTCACAGCCAGAGTCGCTCGTGCCGGGGCTCAGGCGCACGGCACGCGGGCCGCCGCGAGTTTCTAGTTTGAGAGTGTTGTTTATGTTTTTCTGGAAGGATAACGCGTACAGTAACTGAGATATCCGACCTTTCCACTACACTTAAAAATTCCCTTGCCTACACCAGCGCAACAAAACCCCTTCAGTACCCACGCACCTGACACACGCACACACAATACACGTCACAATCGCGACATCTGATATATCTTTACACTTTATCTATATTCTGAATACAGTCAGCCTAATATCGGCTCACTCCGAATATACCGGTTTAGGTATATTCACTAGGTCGTGGACCCATTCCACGCTTTTATTGTCCTTGCCAAAGGGCATGGTTGGCTAATTTCACCGTTTGAGTAGGTGGTGCGCTTGGGCGCCTGTGGGGCGTTTGGGCGGTGAGCGCGGTTAACATGCGGCTGGAGGCGGCTCTGCCGCTGTGGGATTTATGTTGCTGGTGATTGGGCTGCAGTTTTTTGGACCTACGCTACGGATTAGCTACCTTTGGCGCCATTGCACTGTTGGAGGAGCTTACGCGCGCGCCTACCCATTCCGCTTCGCATCCATCTATTTTTCACGTTGATACTCCGCTCCGGCCAGCCATTACCGTCTTCACCACCCCCTTGCTCCACCTTGGCGCCCGTCAGCACCAGCTACCTATAGGTGATTTTTATTATGGCTTCGAGACCAATGCCTACGCGCGCTAAGCGCAGACTGCTTAAAGAAAGCGATTTGGAGGCGGCTATTCGCCTCCAGGATTCAGTGCGGAACTCATCCACTCCGCAGACGCCACCTGTTTTGCCACCGCCTGATCCGACGGCGGATGACGACGACACCGTCAAGGCGGACCGGCAGCACTACATCGACCAGGTCAAGCTGGTCATGGACGTCAGGAAGGAAAACCGGCATCGGACATGGGGGAAGGCGCTCCGGATGTCCGTGCTGGGTGACAAGAACAAGCAGTTCGAGGCCGTCCCCAAGGACATTGACGAGCTTGGCAAGCTCGTCGTGGCCCTGAAGACCGAATTTCTGTCTGCTGGTCTGGTCGTGTCTTCCTTTGAGTTCGAGCACCCCACGCGCGTGATCGAGGCCGTGAACGAGCTCGTATACGACACTCTGGCGGAGCTCATCGAGTCTGGCTCGCAGGCGGAGATGTTCTTCGAGTCTACGGACTCCTCCACGGAGCGGGATGGGCGTTGCGCACTCTTGGACTTGATTAAAGGGTGCGTGCCCCCAGGCGTGCGACAGTCACACCAGGAGGAGCACGCCGCTCTTCGGTACCCCGCCAAGGTGGATCCTAGCCACTGAACATCGGCTGGTGCGGGAAAACCGGGCGCTCGACTGGCGTCCGACCGAGCAGAATCGGAAACAACAGCTGTTTGATCGCCTTGACCCGGAGTTCTACCGCGCGGTGTTGGACAGGTATCCCATGCCTCCTGACCTCGCCGCGGTAGACTTCAAAATGCTGCCAAACCTTGTCACGCGGGTGTTTGTTAACTGGCAGCGCAGCAGGCGGACCTGGGTGGTGAGACAGGGACCGCACCCTTTGCGGCTGCTCTCGCCACCGGCGACGACATCAACGACGACAACACGACCCCGCTCTGAAGGCCATCCTCGACAAGATCACGGTGCTGGAGCACTTTATCCGTGGCGGCTGTAAAGGGCCGCTGACGCCGGCCATGAAGAAGGGCGCCCTGAGGCCTCGTGGTGGGCTGAACGGCTACCGCACGGGGGCCTCGAAGGAGGGTCGCCCACCGGTCGGGTTTGACAAGGCGGAGATGCGCGCCTTGCCACATTGCAAGAGGTGTGCTTACAACGGCGACGGTGAGAAGTACCACCCCTGGCGTGATTGCCCGCATGGTGGTGCGCAGGCGAAGCACACCGGCACCGCGGCTGCATTTTGCTGTCCCCTCGACGGGGAGGACATGCTGGAAGTGGCAAAGTGACATGTTCGTACTGTCACGTGTCATATCCGGTGTGTCATCTTCGGTGACTCTGCTTGTGTCAGTCAGGGTATTTATTCCCTTATGTTATCTATTATTGAGTTCGTTCTATCTCGCCGGGAGCGTTCTCCCCATGGCTGCTGTACTGTTTCCAGTAGGTTATGGACCCACTTTACGCTTGCGTATTGTGATTTTAGCGTGAATTTTACTTCGTATTCGCTCTATCTTTATTTTGAGCGTAGCCATCTTTGTGCCAGGGGCACGACGACAGATGCTCGGAGATATGTTTTTGATTGAACGTGCAAAGGTACACAATTCGGATTTTATAATATACTGGATCAGGGCCAGATTGAGGTACAAACGATAATTCGGTTCCGAGTTCTGAAGGCTAAACACTTCTCAAGTGCTCCACTTATTCACTCGTCACTCAGGTTGCAGGGTCAACCACTCGACAGCCGATGTCACACTTCGGCTCAACGTTCAATTCCCGATCCGATCTCATTTCTAATTCCGATTCGTCATTCTCGATTCAGATGTTATGCCGACAGACTGACACGATGACTGCCCCACAGTACTGTCATACTACTGTACTGTCATACTGTCATACTGTCATAGCGTCATACTGTCATACTGTCATAACCTTGATATCTGATATTCGATTTCATTGTCTTTTCAACCCCGATGCGAATCTGACCATTCTTCGAGGGTCTGACTGAGTTCCACGATGACACCCCCCACAGTACTGTCATACTACTATAGTGTCATACTGTCATACTGTCATAGTGTCATAGTGTCATACTGTCATACCCCGGACATCTGGTATTCATTCTCATCGTGATTTCAAGCCCAATTTCACTGTCATCGTGCCAATCCCAGATTACCCCCGATGACACACATACGGACGCATAGGCATATCGGCTCACGCTGTGCCTCCGGGCACAACTCTCCCCCCCTTAGGAGTGGTCTACCTCCTGGGATCACTCCGCTAAGGTACCCATCTAAGTTCCAGTTCTTAGGTTTTCTGGTTCCTTGTTGTTTCCAGTTCTTAGGTTCTCTGGTCCCTCATCGAGCATAGTTTGCCTGCCGCTACCAGGGCACCACTTTCAAGAAGAAGGGTGCCACTTGGAATCTAAAGCGGGTCTTCAGTTTTGCGGAGGCGTAAATGTCGGAAAAGTTGTCGTAGCAGAAGTGCTGGCACGGGATATACACTCGCAGATCGGCCCGCTCCAGTCTGCTGCGGGTGAGGTCCAAGCTGAGCAGTCTCTGGATGAGCACCGGTTGCCCATCTGCACGCACACGGTGTTGAAGTAGTACAGCGTAGCAGGGGCGAGGGTGGCGCTGAGTTCGTCCATATGCAGGTGGGCTTCATGTACTGCGTACCGTACATGCAGTAGGTACACACCAGCGGAGGAGGGAGCTGGCGCATCATAGGGCGAAGCCGTAGCGCGTTAGGGAAGCGACCTCTGGGGTTTTCCATGAACCAATTTCTCGGCTCCAGTTAGTCAATGATCTGCAATGCTCGTCGTACGATTTTGTCAGCCTGGGGAAGGTCAGGAGGACCACCAGTGGTGCGCGCCTGACTGTACTGCCTGCAGGGGGGACTTGCCCAAACGACATCGAAGAATCCAGGCGGGTATTGTTTGTAGTCCCATTGCAGGATGTCACACACATGAGTGGGTTGCCAGATATGCCCGGAGTCGAGGGTCACCACTGAAGCAGAGGGAAAGCAATTCAGGAATTCCCTCTCTACTGAGCCAGTACCGCTGAAAAGTACGAGAATCCTGGGCGTGCGGGTTGCTTTCGTCTGTATCGCCAGCAGCTCTGTCACCAGTGCCAACGACCCATCTTCCACGCGCTCTTGGCGTTCCCACGGCAGGGGGGTATCATATTCCATCTGTTCGAGCTGGTCCAGTTCATCGCAGGGATTAGTGATGAGGTGGGCCAGTGTCATCCCGGCTTGAGCGGAGTGACGGCCACGTTGCTCGCGTCGCCGAGTGGCTTCGTCGCGAACTTGCGCTTCCATGTGCAGTCTCGCTTGCTCGAATTCACGAAGCTACTGAAGTGGACCTCCGCGTTCAAGTTTGTCACGCGTCCTCCATTGGTCGTGAGCTTTGGAGTAGCCAGTCCAGCGAACCTTCCACTCTTCCACCTCTTTTCCTCGAACAGACCGCACTCGACGTGCAAGAATGCGCTCAACGTGTGCTTCCTTCTGACCGTCCACTACCACCTCTTCAGGTACTGCTAGGTGATCGCGTGCGGCGAAAGCATCTTGACCGCTGGTGTACGGTTTGAGGCGATGTTGAGCGAACACGTCGTGAATCCGCCAGTGAGGAGGGAGGCGTAGGCGGTAGGCTACTGGAGCTCCTCTGTCGGCCTCTGGCATGGTCATCTGTACATCGCTGAAGAAGCGTTCGGTCACAGGGACTGGTCCATGCCAGCGCTTGGTCAGTTTCCTGCAGATGGAGCGATCCATCACCTTCTCCGTAAGGTGTTTCGCCTCTATCCAGACCAGATCTCCAACAGCATACTCCCGCTGCCCGTGCCTGCGATCAAACTGTTCGCGCTGTCGCTGTTGAGCCAGCTCTAACCGCTGTCTGGCGTCCCGCAGCTGCGACGAAAATTTCACGGCCACTTCGTGTGCGGTGCCTACTCCCCCAGTTCGTCGTCCAGCGGTGGACTGTGCGGCCTCCAGGAAAAGGTCCAACTGCGACAGCGGCGAGAACCCGAACACCAGTTCAAATGGCGTGAAGCCAGTAGATTCACTCCTGGAGTCATTGATCGCGAACTCCACGTTAGTGGTGAACAGATCCCAGTCCTCCACATTGGCGTCTACAAAGGACCTGAGCATGTCCTCAATAACCCTGTTGCTGTGTTCCGCCTGGCCGTCAGACCGAGGGTTGTACGGCGTGGTACGAGCCACCTTCACACCCATCAGTCTCATAAGTTCCTGCCAGAAAGCATCTTGAAACCGTGGGTCACGATCAGAGACAATCTTCATAGGCGCGCCATGTAAGCGCCACACCGAGTCAAAGTAGATTCTGGCCACCACAGCTGCGGAGCTGTCGCCGAAGTTCATCGGCACAACGTGGACCATCTTCGTGAGCTTGCAAGTGAAGGCCACGAAAGCGTCATTGCCTCTCTCTGATACTGGCAGGCCGGTGACGAAGTCCACCGCGACATCCTGCCATGGCCTGTTCGGGATGCTGTGAGGGTTTAGCAACCCATCCGGGTAAGTCCCTCGCGGCCTCACTGATTGGCACACTGCGCAGGATGCAACCCAGGTGCCCACATCTTCCGCGGCACCACGCCAATAGAAGCGTCGCAGCACCCTCTCCAGAGTCTTGTCTCGCCCAGTATGACCCGAGGACAATGACTCATGAGCATGACGAATCACTACTTCTCGAAGTGGAGAGTCCTCCCCCAGCACCAACTGATATCTCCCTGCTGCGGTCCTCCAAACCACTTCACCCACCAGCCTGAAGTCCTGTAGGAATTGGTGTGGCGCCGCCTTCACTTTCTCTTTTAGTGAACGAAGTGTTCCCTCTCGGGTGTACTCCGCTTTCAACGCACGCAGGAACTTTGAGTCCGACTGCTGGGAGGCTGCGTCTCTGAAGTCTGCTGCCTCACCTGTCCTTATCACAGTGGGGGCTGTTCGCGGATGCCTCACGCGTGCTGGCTGTGGTTTGGCGGGAGGGGCGTGTACTATCAGAACAGGCCAGCGAAGGTCGAAAGCCTTCCCATCTGGGTTCTCGAAGAACTGATTGGGCTCGCCCTTATCATCGTGAGTAGGGATGACCTCCACAATCTGCATATTGGCCTTTCTGAAAAGTTTGCGCCACGCGGGGAGCTTGGACTGGTGATCTGGTAGAACGAAGACTGCTGAGGTGTTTTCTGGGTCTGCCTTCCATTCTGCGATATACTTGTTCAAGATCGCCTCCACCGTAATGTGCTTGGAGTTGTATGGAGGGTTACACCAAACCCGAAGGCCCCTCCATTTCTCTGAAAGGCAGTCCGTCCAGAATCTATCCGCCTGTCTGTTGCGGCCGCCAAAGTCACAACAGGCGTCCACATCGAAGGGTCCAAACTTCTCGGCGTACTTCGAGGAGTACTCTGCTCGGACACGCCAATTCTGTGAGTCCTCTGGGGGAGCCTGCCGTTTTTGTGGGTGAAGGACCGGGGATGGAGCTGACTGCTGGGGCGCCTGCTGCGGGGTTGGTGAGCTCGCTGGCACCTTCTCAGTGGGCGCCTCCGATGCGTCAGCTCGTGATGTAGGCGTTCGCGTCTTCGGTGACGCCAACTGTGGAGGCGCTGGGGTCGTAGAGGCTTTCCCAGCGCGTGACATACTCCTCGTTATCCTTATCTGGAGTGGGGCTCTGTCAGGGGGTTCGTGAGGAGCTTCTGTCGGCTTCGCGCTATCAGCTTCAGGCCAGTCAGGCATGTCGAAGTCGAGTTGATCCTCCTTCATTCCCTTGTAGAGCTTCGGGTTAACGAGAGCGATGGTCTCCCCCATGTCCATGGCCTGTTCCGCCACGGAGAGGGTTTCCACTGCTGAGAGCCAACAGTCAACAGTCTGGGCCCAGTGGGGATGAGCTGCGGGTGGTGAGCTGGAGAAGCATTCAGATTCCAGCGTTGCCAGAGGGTCTTTCGGCAGATCTGAGGTGGGGTCGATCACTCATGCCTCCTTCAACCCCTCGCGCACGTCCTTGTCTTTGAAGTCGGGTCTTCTGGACAGGGCGTCCGGTACCAGCAGCAGCGCTCCCTTGATGTACTCCATTCTCGGGACTCCCACCTCCACCAGATCCATGTACCAGCGTGCCTGTCTGCGGCTAAGCTCTCTGCCAGGTTCCATTAGCCATTCAAGGGGGCGGTGATCACCCTGGATACGGAAGTTGGTGAAGATGAGGTAATGCCGCCAGGTGACGGTGGTACAGTGGTGTAGAGCACCTAGCTCACGCTCGCCGGTGTGATAATTCTGCTCGGCGGCTGAGAGCTGGCGGCTCTCGTATGCTATCACGCGCAGCCCAAGACCATCTCCATTGTCTTGCATCAGTACTCCCCCAAGAGCGATGCCGCTAGCATCCGTCTGCACCACGAAAGGTGCTGTGCCGTCTGCGGCACCCTTAATGTTGGGCAAGGCGAGCACTGGCGCTGAGGTGAGGGCCTTCTTCGGCTCCTCGAAGGCCCACTGCTGCATGGGACCCCACTCCCAGGGTACGTCCGACTTGGTCAACCGGGTGAGGGGCTGAGCGATCTCGGAGAAGCAGTGAATGAACCTGCGGTAGTACCCCGCCAGGCCCAAGAACTGCCTGACGTGGGTAACCGTTTCCAGCTCGGGCCAGTCCCTCACTGCAGCCACCTTGTCGTGTTGGGGTCTGCAGCCATCCGCGGAGATACAGTGGCCAAGGAACCGCAAGGATTTCTTCAACAGTTGGCACTTGGACCTCTTGAGGAAGACGCCCTTCTCCCTGCATGTCAGGAGCAGTTGCTTGCCGTGTTCGTAGTGCTCTGCAGCGGTGTTGCTGAAGACGACCACATCATCGATGAAGATCCGGACAAATGGGAGATGGCCCAAGGCCCGCTGCATCCGTCGCTGGTACTGAGACGGTGAATTCTGCAGCCCCTGCGGCATGACCAACCACTCATATGACCCCATCTGGGTGGTGAAGGCGGTCTTCTCGACATCTCCTGGTGCCATCGGTACTTGCCAGAAGCCATCCACCGCGTCGAACGAAGAGAAGAACTTCGCACCCTGCATCTCGTCGAACATCATCTGGATGTCTGGAAGAGGATACTTGTCCTTAACTGTCTGGCGGTTGAGGAGACGGTAATCGATCACCAGTCGCAGCTCCTTGGGGTTCCCCGGTTTGGGGACCATCAGACAGGGAGCTGCATAAGGGCTGGAAGAGGGTCGGATGTAGCCCTTGGACATCAGGGTCTCCACGCGTTCTCGAAGTTGGCGGAGTTCCTCTGCAGACTTCTTGTAGATGCGCTGGCAGGGTGGCCCCTTCTTGCTCAGCTCAGGGTCCAGGTTAATGTTGGCTTCATCTTGGGGGTCATGTCTGAGTCCATCGATGTTCGGTAGAGCAGTCGTCATCTCCTTTTTGTACTCCTCACCCCAGAAGTCCTGAAACTTGAGGGTCCACTCAGGGCTCACTTCTGCATCTTCAGTATCCGCAGCGGGTTCGGCGTTCTCAGAGTCGATAGCCGTGGCTGCAAAGGCAGAAGCAGTATCATCGGGGGACTTCTCGGCCATCATGAGCCAGGCGGGTTGTATCTCCGGGTCGTCATTGCCGCGTAGCTTTTGCGTCTCCGCGTACACCAGGTACTTCTTCAGCTGGGCAGGGGTTAGGAACACCTCATCCACCAATCCCGCGCAGGCCGTGCCCTTCGGAGACCTGTCTCCAGATGCTTTCCCAGGAGAACAGCCTGTGATGGTGACGCGATCCCCAATCTTACCACTGCGGGACTTCCTGAGGAAGGAGACGGAGCCATTCCCTTCATAACCCAGAGTGACAGGAGAGTGACTGCGCAACCATCTTCCGCCAAGGATAACATCCACCTGTATGCCCAGTGGTAGGATCCGGAGGGCAAGGGCGTTCTCCGTATAGGTGCCCGTGGTGGTGTGCGTGTTAAACTTGGCGTACGCGGTGGCGCCAGTGATCTTCGCAGATCCATCCGCCAAGGTGACTCGCATCTCGGAGCCGGCTCGTGTCGTGAGGCCACATCGCTTAGCGCTCTGCTCCGAGATGAAGTTGTCAGAGGCCCCCGAGTCGATCAGCACCTTGACCGTGTGCCCTCTGAGGGTTGCATAGAACACCAGCAGCAGCGGTCCTTCGTCGTCATGTGCCGCTGCGAGGGTACCCTCAATGTCGGTCTTCCACTGAACTCCCCCATCTGTGCGTATGCTTTTGCACTTGAGGTTGGGGAGGAGGTTGTCCGAGGCCTCGCGGCATTCGTCCAACGTTTGCCTACACGCGGCGTAGAACTCCTCATCCAGCAAATCAACATCTTCAGTCGGATGACTGACGAGGTTGTCTTCACTCGCCGTCAGCAGGGTGCCCGCTGAGGTGCATTCGCTCGAGGTGGGGCTGACATGAGTGGTGTCGCTGGTGGTAGGGCTCACATGGGTGGTGTTACTGGTAGTAGGGCTCACATGGGTAGTGCCACTGGTGGTAGGGCTTACATGGGTAGTGCCGCTTACTGTGGGGCTCACGTGGGTAGTGCCGCTTGTTGTGGGGCTCGCATGGGTAGCGACACTGTTGATGAGACTGCCATGGGTGAGGGGATCCTCGTCATGCTGAGGGCTGCCAGTGGGGGAGTTGCGGGCGAGTTGGTGGGAGCTCTGGTGGTCAGTTCTCGCCTCAGGGGTCCCAGCTGCTGCCATCTGCTGGGTGAAGCAGAGCGAATTGACTGAGGACTCCTCTTCCATCACCTCAGGGTCTTCAGCGATGGGGTGGCTGTCGAGACGGGGCGACGCTTCATCTGCTTCATGCGTTCTGACGGTGGTCATCTGCTGGGTGAAGCAAAGCGAGCTGGGTGTGGAGGTCTCCTCTACCTCTGAGCAGTAGGATGAACCTTCGGGGTTTCCTCCCGGAGTGGCCGGCGCATTATCATGGTGCGAAGATGTAGTCTCTGTTGTGGGCTCGGCCAGCGAGGATGATGGAGGGGATGCTCCCAAGGGGCTGGGACCCAGCTTCCTCATCTTGTACTGGTATACTGCGTGCAGACTGCACCAGGCGCCAGGTAGACCCACATCTCCCGCTGTCCCAGGTATCGTACCCACTTCAGTGTCCAGGATGCAGAGGGATGTCGAAGATCTCGCTGCTGCTCTTCGCGCTCCCTCCTTTTCCCACAGCCTGCTACCTGGGGAAGAGTCTGGGCTCGAAGTGGCGATTGCCTTTTGCTGCTCGGCGGGCGACAGCTCTCTCCAAGCCGCGTAGAGGTCGTGGGAGCTGGCGTTAGAGGTTTCGGGGACTTGCTGGTGACCGTCGTGTGAGAGGAGGTGCCACAATGCTATGCGCTGATGGCCCTCCTTGCGATCTTGAGGTTCGCGGGCAATGCGTATCCTCTCTGCCAGCTGGTTGGCGCGGTTCACGCGCTCCTTTGGCGATCGACTCCCAGAGTGTATGCGGCTGCGGGCGCGCGCCGACATCTTATCCACCAGGTCCTTGGCAGCCTCTGGGGATTTGCGCAGAGCTCTGCGGACCTTTTGCATGGCGACCTCGAGGGGGAGGGAGTACAGATCTCTCTTCCAGTGCCACGCAGTTAGCCTTTTCCGTGGGTCTGCGAGGTTGGACTGATAGATGGGCAGTGGTAGGACAACACGCGGTCGGGGTCGAAGATCGCGGGGCTCTCCGCGGTTGCTGCCCATAATGGGGGGTCTGTGCCGGGGGACTCGCCGTCCCCTCCGACCCTCGATCCTCGCTTGTGTATGAGCAGGGCCGTCATCAAGAGGTAGTGACGGCTCATCGAAGGGGGTGCTTCCTGCAAGAGGGTGGCTAGACAAGTCATCCCTCGGCGGCGATGGGGCACCAGCTGAGCGGTAGGTACGTCGCAAGCGGGTCCCAGAGGTGAAGGCCACGCTCTTGGGATGGGGACGTTGGCCCCAAGGGTCTCTGCGTCCTCGGGCGCGTCGGGGTTCCACTGGTTCTGACCGCTTCTCCAGGGCGGAGAGGGTCTGATCATCAGGGCAAGACCTCACTTCCTCGAAGGGCAGGGTCTGGGGGTGGCCGCCGGCCAGTCATTCATCGCTCTCCACCGGGGGAAAGCCGTCACCCTCCACAAGCTCGATGCCCGCAAGGGCCGCCAGGGTCTGGTAGCTTTGCTCGTCCTCGCAGGTAGCAAGAGCCAAGACCTCCTCGGAGAACTCTTCTGGGACGCCATCCACCGAGGAGATGTCCTCCTGCTGCTCGATGGCCCAAACGACGGCGGCTACAAACCCAGGGGAGTTCGCCAGTCGAGCGGGTGCATTGGCCCTCCACTCCTTGAGCTTAGCCTCGTCCGTACAGTTACGGACGATGTGCTCCGCAGAGCCGCAAGCGAAGCACCGGCGGACTTTCGGAGCGTCGGGGCGGGAGAGGCCAGGTGGTGGTGGCAATGGGGTCACTGCCGCGGCGACGGTGGTGGCAGGCCCATTCTCCAGCATGGCAAGAGCTGGGCGGTTTGAAGAGGGGGCACGCCTGTAGAAGGGGGTGCGAGGTGGTGGATTAGCGAAGGAAACAGTGCGGGGAGGACGGTCTTGAGAGCGCCTCTGAGCCGCCTCCGTGTCAATGTCACTCTCCACCTCCTCAGCAACTTCCCGAATCTTCAACAAGGCGTTGTGGGTGCATGGGATGTCGTCAGCGACGGCCTTCCTCTCCCACTCTTCTGGTTTGGAGACATCCAAGTGGATGGCTCTCAGGCGCCGCATCACCTTGGGTGCATATTTCAGCCCTCGGCGGTACGTAGAGAGCATCGACAGGTTGGTCATCTCCACGCAATTGGGGACTCTGCCGGCCAGGAAGTTGACGGAGGCCATGCGGGTCTCCAGTCGCGAGAAATACTCCGCCGCGGTCTCGTTCATCGCCTGCTTCAGGGCAATGGCCTCGCCGTGTGCGTTCTCCAGGTAGGCCTGCGTCAGGGAGCACACCGCCAGATCGCTGAAGAACACGTCCAGCTCCCCGTAGCGTTGGTGCCAGGCTTGCTCGGACCCAAAGGTCCCCGCCGCGCGCTCCAAGAACTTTCTCTGCTGGTCTTGAAGAGTGTGCTCCTTGAAGCTCCAAAGAAGGCTTGACACACTCGTCTGGTACGCTGATACTGACGGCGTACAACTGGGAGTGGTCAGTGCTTCGATCACGATGGCCTCCTGGAATACCTTCCGCACCATGTTGGAGTAGTGCTCCAACTGCGTCAGGAGGCCCTCCTTGTCGGCCGATTTCGTGTCGGACGCGGAGCGGGGGAACCTGGTGACGCTCTTGACCAGCTTTAACACCATCTCCTTGGTCTTGTGCTCCAGGCGGACCTCGTCTGAGGATGCTCGCAGGTTAGTGCCCTGCGGCAGACGGACGATGCCTAGAACAAAGGGGGTGGCGCTGGGAGAGAGCACGGGGTTCGCAGCGGCGGCAGAGTGAACGGGGTTTGTGGCGGCGGAGTGGGGGAAACGGGCTGGAGGTGGTGGTCCCGGGGCATGCGCGGGCGGAGGCGCAGGCGCGGGATTTGTGGGGACTGCGGTCGGAGTGGGCGGTAATGTAGGGGCTGATGGTGGTGCAGGGAGTGGGAGAGGTGTATGGAAGGGCAGGGGTGTGGATGGTTGTGCGGCCACCACGCTCATGCTCCGGTACCAATCGGAGTTGCTGACCTCCGACCACGCGGCGAGCCCGTCCTGATCGAAGTTCTGCATCTCCGACTCCCGCGCAGTACTGTAGCAGGGATCCACTCCCACACTGGCTGCCCCATGCTGGTAGACCGCACATTGGCCGCGGCTGGGTCCCCCATTGCCATATCCATGACCTCGCGGTCGACCACGAGGACCCAGGTCTCCACACGAGGGTTGGTAAGGGGTAGGGGTGCATGGTGTAGCCGGCCTCCCATGCGCGCATATGCAGTCAGCGGCGCTCCCAGCAGGTGCATGATCCTGAACAAGATGGCGTCGCCCTGCACCCCAGCCCGGCGGCGTTCGTCCCATGGCAGGGAGACGGTTGCCGCGCCTCGCACCCCAGCTGACTGGTGCACCCACAATGACCCACCATCGTGGGTGACGAAGAGGGCTCTGACCTCTGGGTACTGAGGGTAGGAGGGCTCTGGTGCGGGGTCGTCAGGGGGATCCTGAGGTGGATCACTAGGGGGGCCTGGTGGCGAGTCGCTTGAACTGGAGTCTCTGGGCTCTGAGTCGGGGTTGCCACCGCCGTGCACCACCGTCTCCATCGACTGCCGCCGGCGGGCCACCATCATGTTATGGGGATTTGGCCGGCCCTGAGTGGGAGGTTCGGCGGGGGCGGTCTCAG